>QKWP01001542.1:0-68949 GCA_003550325.1 Gigaspora rosea
TCAAAAAGTTATCTATTACGAGTACTCTTACACAGACAAACTTTTTTAGTAAACCTAACAGCAAAGAAAACTGGGCATGGTCACTAATAAAATGGGCACCGAATATTAAAAAAGATATCTTCTGGAGGTTCTCCACAAAGCACTTCCCCTAGGTACAAGAATAGTGCACATAGATCCAATGATCTCACGTGACTGTCCATGGTGCCCTGATGAAATACAGACAATAGAACATTTTGCAATGGGTTGCCGCATTATTCGTAAGATGTGGGAACTTGCATATAATACATTTGGACTTTCACAAAGAGTAGATCCTCCAACCACAATGGAAGAAATATTCACAGCATCTAATTCTGGATTAACTCAATCACGCAAGTCGATTGTCTGGCTGCATATCACAGTAATATATGAAATTTGGGTCTGGTTTTCAAATAGGCAGTGGGGTAATGTTATGATGCCGGAACCAGCAATACAGTTCATCTGGAAGTCCAGAATTGCAAAAGAAATAAATATGGCATTGAAATGCCGACTACTAAAGAAAAAGGAAAGAGCTTTTTTGAAAAATGTATATAGTGCAAATAAGTTAGAAAATAATTGTATATAATATTATATATATATAATTTAGTATAATAAAGAGCGTCATTTGACGTCCCCAGATAATCGCTATCTTGGGGTTTAAAAAAGAAAGAAAGAAAGAAAAAAAAAAAAAATAACCCCAAGTCATCAAATCATGACAAGATCATTTTTGTTATTAAGTTTATTTAGGTCATTCGCATATAAAATAATTTTATTGGTCGAATTGCTCATATAACAAGTGATTACTTTACTAATCGATAATCTTAGCTTTATATTAAAGTCCTAATTTTACTAATTCAATTATCATTTATAAAGTTGTTCGAAATATGCAATTTATTATTCAAACTTTACTTAAGAATAAATATTAATTGACTTAGTAAAATTTGGACTTTAAAATATAGTTATGATTATCGATTATATTTTAATTTTGTTTAGCAGCCAATTCTAATTGTCTAAAGAGCATTAGAACATTAAGGAACATATGTAAGATGACCTAGGTCATTTGGGCCTCGAAATGACCAATGACTAATCATTTGTCATTTAGGTCATTTCAGGTCATTTACCATCACTGTTATGATGCATGCGGAGATCGCTACTAAAGTCCGGTCCAATTTCAGTGCGACAAGAAATTGCTTATTGTGTGATTGCAAACGTTTTACACGACTTATTATAGAGGATTTAATATTACCAATTTTCAATGAAAAAATAAAGCTACCTTCACACTTTATGCTGCCACAAATTGATTTATACTATACCATTCTTTAACCACCAAAAATTTCATTAGTATTTTTAACCCTCATGACTACAATGATATTGGTTTGTTTATCACAAAATTTCCAAAATGACTTAGGGTAAAGCCATCTCTAGTACCACGAAGAAGTAATTTAAATTCATATGAATTATTTGTTACAGAATAAGCAACAGTTCTTGTCAATCCACGTTACAATTTGACTGCATGTGCTTCACTAATAACAGTTGAAATGGTTTTGTCGTACATGTTGTAATGTTGGTGTCAATTATAAGTTACGAGGTGAAAGAATTATTGATGATATTTGTCTATTTGGATTTACAGTTCTTCTCATTATATCATCCAAAAGTTTCTATCTAATATTTGATGATATAATTGTACATTATTAACAATATCATCCCCAGATATTTGAAAATAGTGAACAGAAGCAAAACTTTGCATTGTACTTTTTAATGCTAGAAAATTTCATTCATCTAGTTTCTGGTCCTCTTAATGATAAGCTTGAATTTTATGCAATCCCCATTCAATTATATAATTCAACTTTTACTTCTTTCATTTGTAAATCATCTCGTTTAATAAGTGAGGCTAATGCATTTTCTTCGATGTTACGAATAGTAGTATCGCATGATTGAGTAGATTACACTACAAAATCGGGTACTACAGAAATATGTATTGTATAGACCTATTTGTATGTAATGTATACAATTATTTGTATAGATGTAAGCTAAGTAACTTTACTCAAGTATGTATGGTTAGCAAAACTTATAAAACTTATCTTTTATAAGTTATCCCTTTTAATAGTTAGGGTTAGGGTGAGCCAATATTGCCTTCTTTTCATAAAAGAATTTCTTTTGGCGAACTATACAAACCCTCTTAATTTCTATTATACATACTTTATTAACTATATTTGACCTAAAATAACAAGATATATATTATCGAATATAAAATATGTATATCGGGTTCAAAAAAATTCTTACAAGCGTCAGTGTACATTATTTCGCTGTATAATAAACTGAATGATGAAACGAAGTCATAATAGTTGGCATTTTATAAATTTGACATTCCAATCTCAATTAAATAACAATAACTAATGGCGCTAGCATTTTGCATCTCAATAACTTTTGATCAGACACGATTTATTGTAATAGCATATTATAATTCTTTTCATAATAATATGCTATTGATTATATAATTAATACTATATTTCAAATAATAGGTTTTGTTTAGTAAAAACTTCTTTGAAAGTTCGTTATATAGTACAGTAATTTATGTTCTAATAATAATAAATTTGAACAAATTTTTTTATGGTTATGAGTATTTGAAAATACTGCTTCGATGGTTAAAGGTTTCTAAAGTTCATAAAATTTTATTAATTCGCAGTTTCATCACATGACCCGCAATTGATTATTATCCCCGCATAATTTACCTTATAGCAGCGATTTGTATAATTTCAAGAAACTCACTGGATTAACTCCGATAATAATATAGCAATTAGTTTTATTTTCTGAAACCAAAATTTCATTTATTTTTAGTCATGAAATAATACTGGCCAACCTGTCATGATGTCCGGCGTATTTTTAGCCTTGAATGTAACAAGAGTTATCGAAGTTAACGATTAATAAATATAGACCAACCTTTTTATCGTGTTGGTATAATTTATTTCAGATCATGCGATATGATTTTAATGAATATCGTTTCATTTATTCTACTTAGAATGCTGTAATGATATAATGCTTATTAAAGTCATATTTAGTGATACGGGTCGACCCCGGCCCAACGGCCGGGTCGATGGGCGGGTCGACCCTCAGCCCGCACCTTTGTGGGCCGGGCCGGTTGGTAAGAGAAGTGTTAGAATCGATTATCTTCTGAAGTATATTTCAAGCCAGGAATTAAATAAAAATCGGCTAGTCATTTTATAATAATGTAAGAGAATTGGCTTATTTAGGCGATAAACTGCAAATAGCGAATATAATCTAAGAATGTTCGGAGACATAGACAATCAATCAACATGAAATGCTAACACGCTGGAATTTTTCTCAAGGACAAAAAGAATAAAAATCAAATCATTTAATATCAATAGAATTCGATAAAAAACTACCTGATGGCTTTTTACACGTTTAATATAGATAAATACCGATCAGAAAAAATTACACTAGCAAAAGGTCGGCCCGGTCGACCGGCCCGAGTTTTTTTTGGATCGGCCTCGGCCCGCGATTTTTTCATCGACCCGTATCACTAGTCATATTGCATGATTTGAAATAACTTTGGATTTTGAATTTTACCCCAGTATATAATAGTCATGTATATCTGCTATATATCATAATTAAATAGTTGGCATAATTTTTTTTTTTTAACCACAATTCTGGATCCCGCATAATTCGCAATTTACCGGATGCATAATTTGACATTTACCGGATTCATATTTGGCATTTACCGGATCATAATCCTGGACACCTTACGTCATGCCTACTATGTCACGTGACCCTTGATTTTTCGTGGACGCCCTGGTGGAGTCGTGCAGTGGATTCAAAAAATGCTCGATTGTTACTTATAGATTGTTAAAGCAAAGAAGTGTTGTATATCACAAATATCTTAGTGAAAAGTATAATTATGGTATGTTGTTTGTTAAATTACAATTTGTATCAAGTTAAAATTTAATTCTAAGCCTATGTTAGAAGTAGTGATTGGGCCCATCCTGAAAGTCTAATCGGTGGTCACCCATGTAGTAATATTCATGAATATTTACCATTTAATTACGTGTGAAACATTTACATTAGCGTTAGAACTTTAAAGATTAAGCAATCTAACCTATAGTATATCCTTATATGAAAATCAATTAGTAAAGATTTTGTATAACATTCATAATAAAGTACCGTGAAAAGTCTAATTTCGATAAAAATTTTATAGTTCGGATTATGAAAAATGTTCTTTATCTATCATATGAACGAAAATATCCAATTTTAGTGATTATTTAATATGATGATAAGGTTAAATAAGCCCGATTATGATTTGCTTATGAATCACTTATGAATTTTGTATATATATAACCTGGTTATTTATTGATTACTTATAGATTTTTGTACATATATACCTGATTATGTACTTGAATACTTATAAATTTTTATACTCCTATATGATTTGATCTTTTTGTTATCATTATATCAACTAATTTTTAATAATCACAATGTTTCAGCTGGATATTTTCGCCAATATGACTGCAATAAAATAAATATTCATTGAATAAATTAATATGGGAATGCCGAGACGCATTTAAATATTTCTTACAGAAATTGTAAACTTCAAATTGGATATTCTACATATTAATATATTTAAGAATTTCACATGAGAGTTCAATGGATAACAAATTTAATTATTAGAGCTTTTGTTATGACCCAAAAAAAAAAATCAAAAGACTTAAATTTTTATCGAAAATAGAATACAAAAGTTTATTTCAAGATGAAAATTTGAGTTATAGGAGAATAAACGATTTGTTAGATTGGTAAATTTGATATCATTACTAACGTAATCACTTTAATAATAGGATTTTTTTTATTTGTTTGTTCAATTTGTGTGTCATATTAAGTTAATTATTTATAATATAAAGCATAGGAAGGCTGGATAAGTTGCAGCCAAACATGATTTGGCTGTATTTTTGTTGTGTAAAGATGAAGTTATGCGACAAATACAATTAGGAGGAATACAAAGGAAAACGTAATATCCACCTTTTTTAAGCAATTGTTTCTTTAGAACAGACAAATAATAATTTTATACGAAAAAAAAAGAGCAATGGTTAGAGATGGGTAAAATGCGCATTAATGCGCATGATACCGCATGATAAAAAAATTGTTTAATTTTTATCTTTATTATTGAAAATATATCTAAATAAAGATACTATATATTGATTCTTAATCAGATTTTGCCTATATATATATATAAATTTTTACAAATTTGCTAATTGTAAACTTCATCGTTGCTATCTTATATAATTTGACGCCTGACCCGTGGCTCTGCCACGTGAGCTTTGCATAAAATTTTAGAATCTTAGTTAAAATCTGTAAATTCGCATTAGGACACGCAAAGTTGAATTTTCGGTTTGCATTACCCGCCGTCCCACTTTTTCAATTTTTTTAGAATCTTAGTTAAAATCTGTAATTCGCATTAGGACACGCAAAGTTGATTTTTCGGTTTGCATTACCCGTCGTCCCACTTTTTCAATTTTTTTCAATTATACACATCTCAATTGTTCGATTTTTGACTCTTATTTTTTCCCGCTATTTTCATCCGATTTGGACTTTAATTTCCCGTAATTGTCCGATAGGACTGACAGGAAACATATGACTGCAGGCCCAATTTATTGGTTCCTTGTTATGCAAAATGAAAATTTAACCTCGTATAACCTTAAATGTGAACATCATTCTATTTGCAGAAAAAGAAGAAAAAATCCGCCGTTCGTCCCGAATTTTAAAATCCATAATGCAAAACGAAAAATCAACTTTGCATATAATATTTATAAATATGCTGAGTTGGTTTGCATTGAATCGTCAAAAAAAATTTGTTACTGAACATACTATTCTATTATCTACATTATATGGTTAAGATTGAGTTAGTTTGCATTAAAATTATGTTATTATAAAATTCTGCCACAGAATTCACACTCTATTTCAATATGGTTGAGCCAGTTTTTATTAGAATTATTTTGGTTTTTATCATGAGTTTTTATAAAAAAATTCTATTACAAAATTTGTTCGCTATACCAGTAATTGCAATATATAGTGGGTTAGCTTGAATCAGTATAAGCTAACTATAAAAAAGCTCATTACTCCGATAACAAATAGTATGCAGCTTAGTTTTATTGGTGAATGCCAATTTTTAAAATAAGTGTTGCAAAGAGAATTTTAGCTCATTGATCACCTTTTGAACATAACCGTAATTTTATTGGTTAGTATATCGACAAAAACTACGAGTCACTGAGAAAATTAGTTGATTATCAGATAATCTGGGCGGCAAAAATTCCGACCAAGAATTCTAGAAATCAAGCATTAAATATTTGATTGAATGTAACTTTTTTTGATATTCGCTAATGTTTTCAATATTTTTTTATTAGTCATATGTTTTATCTATAGCGGAGCATTTGTCGTGTTCTTGCACTTGTTCTTGCACTTGCACTTATTCTTGAACTTGAGACTATTATACAAAACGGTTTCAAATTCAGGAATTTTTTAGCCCAAAATAGTTTGTAAATATTAGGCAATCAAACAACAAAAGTAAATTTGGAAAATTCACGTTCACGATCTTGTGCTGTTTAAGGACGTTAATAAGGGCATCAAAAATGATATAATAATTACTCGAATGTTATAATTACTCGACCATGATAATAGTCATAATCATCTTACGTATTTCTGTTAGTTTTCCTACATTTAGGTCACATTTTTCGAATACGACCAATCAAAAATGTTAAAGCGAACAGACTCAGAATTGAAGTATATAGATAGATTAGAAAGTTAATTATACTTATTTTATATTTAATTTTTCTATATAAAATTTTGATGGGATAAAATGCGCATGATTCGGAAACATGCGCATTATAATGCGCATTCATGCGCACGCATGAAACCCATCTCTAGCAATGGTAGTTCATAGTATAAAGAAATTAATAACGAAGTATCCTGATTTCGGATAAAATAAGTGTCAAATTGAGCGATTTTTAAATCCTATTTCTTTTTTAAAAAGTTTAAATTTAATAGGGTGATTCAAAGTTAACTTATTTCAAAAACAAGTAGGGGTTTAAAAAATCCTATTTCTGGCTTGAAATTTTGAAATCAGATAATGAAATAGGTTTATTCGGAGATGAAATAAGCATCCTTAATATATAAATAAGCTTACAAATTAAATAAATGAAATTTACGAAGCACTGATTTCAAAATAATTGCATCACTAATTTAATTTGAAATCAGAAACCCTTAGCATTAGGTTTGAATAACCCTAATATTTGTATGCTTATATTTTAGTTTCTGAGTTTAGAAAAAATAAATGAGGCTTTTTCAACGCCACTTATTTTTGAAATAAGCTAATTTTAAAACCCCTATTATATAAACAGTTGAGCAATAATAAATTGGACCTCAAAACTTAAATTGAGAACCAAATATTGACAAACACCATAATGAAATTTTCAACTTAACTTTCTAAAATTAAACCTAAGAAAACAATTTCTTGACCCTCCGATCTACAATAGACAATTATTGAAACTCATTTTAAATTTCTTTATAATTCAGGTAACTAAATTCATCGTTACATAATAATGGATAACAAAAAATTTAAAAATCATCCACTGTACATAGTATGTGAAAGTCAATTAAATGGCTCATAATCGGTAGTCAAAATTTTCAAATTTTAGGATATTTTACGAATGCGCCATAATGTATTTCCATGGTGATGTATTATAACAATATATTTATCAAATAAACATGCATGATTATTTTGAGGCTGGCCAAAATTTTTAAAATATTGAATAATAATAAATTCAAAATTACATCTTTCAAAAAGAATTATCGTTCCTCAATTTATTCTTATACACCTAAATGAGTTAATCAAAATCCGAAGAACTGCTAATTGAAGTTGATGCTCCACATAGAGAAATACCGCACGGAGGAAAAAAATAAGCGATTATGTTTTCTCACCAAATATGCAATATATTGTGACCTGGAGTCGAGAAGATCAATCAGCTGTTGGATGGACCATCACAAAAGAGCTCAAACTTGAATACGACAATTCAATAAATGCAGAAGAGCTCAAAAAAATTATTGGGCTAAAACCCAATATATCTAAATTTGAATTTAAAGCTATGACATATGGAATAAACGAAGTCTCGAACTGTAAACAAATTATACTGGACCTAGCCAGAAGTGATCCTTATAGCTTTGGTTAGTAAAATAATAACAGATGTTTCAAATTCTAACTTATATTGACAAACTTATTTTTAATAGAAATTATCGACATTACAACTAAATCAAGACAATTATTAAATGCGCCAGGATTAAAAGGAATTATGTCTTATTATGCCTTTTTTGAAAATGGAGATCTGGCAATTGCAAAAGATCGTTCATGTATCTATATTTTTTCAAAATCAAAACCTAATAGCAATAGCAAACAATGGACATGTAAGAGTATCTTTAATGAACTTAAAAATTGTGACATCGCTTTATTTTCAAAAATGGAAAGCTGTTATCATTTTCTGAGATACCCTCTGTAATTATGCAATGGAATTTGGAAACTCGGGAGCTTGAGATGCAATATATGTTAAATTGGAATACAACAGTGTTTAATTTAAAGATGTGTATGAATGACGATAACTCATTGTTAGCAGTAACTTGTAATACACTCAATGATGAAACATTAATTTATGTTTATTCGACAAAATCTGGTGTGGCTGTAGCAAATAGTGAGTATTTTATAAAGTTATCTAAAAATATAGATAGCTAGATCATTAATTCTATTGAACAATTTAGATTCATTTAAAGAGGAATTGCACAATTTTTGTTTTATTGGATCAAAAGAAGAAGAACAACTGCATTTCTCTGGCCCGCGACATAATGAAAAAAGTTATAATTCTTATATACTAAACCCTTACACACTTAAACCTCCAAATGCCTATGTTTTACATGATATTTATTCTCCAACATATGAAAATTATAAAGACTACCCGATTAATGTTATTGATGATTTTATTATCACAATTGAGAATAGTAATTTGTCGATTCAAAGATTATCACATAATAAAAGTTGGCAAAAACTTTTACAATACAAAGAACATCATGTGGGTAGTACACTTTTCAACATAAAAGAAATAAACCAATTTATACTGGATACTTTAGAGAAATTTAAGTCAAATCAAAATTTAACTCAAAATTACTAAGATAAACCTAAACAATTGCCCTATAGAGATTTATACACCTGGATTATAGAAACAGACCCTCATAACAAATGGTATGAAACAACTTTAACAGCTAGTTTTGATGGGAAGCCAAATGGTATGAGATATATTCGGGCATCTGCTGACAATGATAATGGTTATACTTTAGAAAGTAAGGTGCTTAAAAATGGTGATATTATATTTGTTTGCTCTGAAGGCATATATATCTTTACGATAAATTTTAAAGAAAAAACACCTAGTTTAATTTATTATTGGAAAGATGAAAAAGATAAAAAATTTGAATATGAGATAGAAACAGCAACTCAAAAATCAATAAAAAGACATCTTACATCTTTTAATTCTCTTATTGAAAAAAATATTAATAGCTTGATTTTACCACCGCCAATTATGGAAACATATAGACGGTGGGACACAGATAATATGAGAGATGATTTAATAAACAATGAATTGGCAGTAAAATTATATGGAAAAGATATGTTAAATCAATTAATTCAAATCGAGAATGAAACCGATTATTCGATGAAAAGAGAAATTCAGGATTTACTTGATAAATGTTTTGAATATAGTTTAACAAAATTTAGAGATGGTGATATTTATAATTTTATTTTGCTTATAAGTCAAGTTACTTCGGCACTAATAATATTAGAAAAATATAACAAAAATTTAAGAGTTACTGAAAAATTTTTTCAAAAATTAATTTACTAGTTCCTGATAACTATTATAAAGCTATAGATAATGATTCTTCATTATTTCATCTTCAACATTGTGAAATTAATAATCCTTCAACTTTATCTGTTATTTCTTCACTTAATTATTTGCTTTTTTGGATATCTGAAAAATGTGACTCTTTAAAAAAAAATTATCCTATAATTTATGATACTCTGGCATTACCTTATTTCTATTATTCATCTTCTACAAATTATTCCCAAAAAACTGTAAAATTAATATTTCCTTTATTGAATTTTGCCACATATTCCAAAGAGTATTCTTTTCTTGAAATATTTTATTTATACGATAATGCCTTTACCTTACTTAACACACCTGATTATTATAAATGGTGGAATATTAAAGCTCTAATTAACTTCAAGTGGAACACTTATGGAAGACGATATTATTTTATAATCTGGGCAATATATTTAATTTTTATGTGCTGTTTTTTAATAGTTGCAACAATTTCAAATAAAATTTCTTTAAATTATCAAGTAATTCTTTTAAAAGCAACTATTTTTTTAGGATTTGTCCATTTAACTTTTGAGGTTCGTCAATGTGCTCATAACTTTGTAAATTATATTACTAGTCCTTGGAATTGATTTGGTATATAATTAATTTATTTAATTTTTAATTTTTATATATGATTATTAAAAATCTTATAATTTTATAATAATTGTATTATAGATCTTGCTGCAATATTATTTCCAACAATAACTTCATTTATATGGTTATATGATAAAATATTACCAACTTGGATCATGACTATTGCTGTCTTTTTACTAGAAATTAAATTTTTATTATATTTTCGTGCTTTAAAATATTTTGGAAAATATTTTGCAATTATGATTGGAGTAGCACAACAAGTCTTTTCATTTCTGATAATTTTAGGCATTTTGGTTTTAGCTTTTGCTCACTCTTTGCATATTTTATTAAGACCTACTAGTGAATATTCTTATGATCAACCAATTTATACAGATGATGTTAATAATCCTTGAAATCTTGTTTCAACATATAAATTTGTTTCATCTAATGGTACTATTGGAGATTCATTACTTATTGAAACTCCTGATAAAAATACAAATCTATTTGCATGGTTTAGTACTTCTATTTTAGCAGTATATTTTATGCTAACAGGTATTATATTATATTAATAATTTGAACATATTATATATATATATAATTAATATTATTTTATTCTCTTTTAGGTGATAGCAATGCTGTGTCTTCATGGGTGTTAAAAAATAATCAGATTTTAGCAGTTTTATTAGTTCTATTTTCATTTTTTACAACTATTTATTTGTTAAATCTGTTTATTTCATTACTTGGAAATGCTATTAATGAAACATATAATGAAGAATCTTTTTTAAAACTTAGAGGAGAGGTAAATATTTTTATCTATATATTATACTATAATTTAAAAATATTTATAATATATATTGTTACTAGATATTAGCTGAAATTGAACTTAATTGGATGTTGCCTTATCAAAGAACAAAGAAAAATTCGTTTCCAGAATTTATGTAATTATTTTATTAATTTGAATTGCAAATATTATCTATGCTAATATATATTTTAAATATTTAGATATTATGATGTTTCTGTTAATGAACTTAAAAAATATATAAAAAAATCTTGAAAATAATTTTGAAGATGAAGTTTTACAAGATTTACTTCCTTCAATCAAAAAAATCATAGCCTCAACTAAAGATATAAGAGAGAACTTGGAAAGAGAGAACTGGGACTATGGTGACATGGCACCTTAAAACTTAGCTAACAATATTTTAATATACTGTTGAACCTCCCAAAACCGATCTTGCAAATAATCATTAATTCTTCATATTAATTCGCTTATCGTCATAATATTAGGGAATATAGACTTCTAAGTTTTGTATTGCAACGTATACATAAATCCTTTCCTTTTTAATACTCAAGCAAATCCATGATTGATATATGGTACTCTTAATAATATAAACATGTACTTTTAGTAAAAAATTTTATTAAGTTTATTCCTTTTAGTATTAATGGATATTCTACTGTAACTGATTAATCGATTAAATTTCAATTAATTTAAACTTTTAAAATCGATTGTAAAATAACATCCGTTATCCGGCAAACTCTTATGATCATGAAAAAATTTCTTCTTGTTATCTTTTCATGTGTTACGATATAATATGTTTATTCAAATTAAAACTCAGTCAGCCAATCACGACTTGAGAATCATGATCATTATTGCCGGATAACATAAATATTGAGTCATGCGTTGATAAATATCGTAAAATTTGTCCAATCGTGTAAATGATTGGCTGAAATGTGCCGCTGCGCGGCACTGTCAGGCAATCATTTGCCCGATTGGACAAATTTTGCGATATTAATCGATGCAATCAATATTATATACTTATTTGAAATTTGCTAATGACTCATGTTAACTCTGAAGCAACACAAAACAAAAATGACAGGAACATACTGAGTTGTGATTAAAGATGGATAAGACGTTTATCTGATTCAAATCGATAATTATCTATGTAGTATCATAGCAACTTTTATCACAAGTCAGATTTCAATGTAGAGTATAAACATAAGAACGTGAATCGTATAAGAAATATAAGGCATATAAATTAACAAATAAACAATAAGTGCATATCATACTTGAGTATATGAAAACCATTAATTTATCTAAATTTTTTGCCACACATTACAACTTGATTTATACGTAATTATTATGATCTAGAATAGACTAGTTTATTTATAATTTTTTTTTTTTTTTTGCTGATGCTGACAATTGTTTTACAAACTGAGCTTAAATATTTTGAAATCTAGTTAAATGATAATAAATTTATAATAAATTTATAATGACTATCACGTTAACAACTTGTACTAAAAATACTTGTTAGTATTAACTATAAATCTATATTTATATAGTAAAATTATCTAATTCATTGTCTAACGTATATACAGTAATTGGTTAAAATTATTATAATAACAAAAATTTTAATATTAATAAATAAACTTTTATAACTTACCATGATAGAACGATGTTGAATACTGTATAAATTTTTTACTTTGATAATTTGTTTCTGGAACTATTTGCGTTGGTGTATTATTAATATCTTCTAAAGCGTTTATAAATTCAGCCAGTTCTGATAAAATATTTTCATCATTTTGCCACTCTATAAAAGTCTCGTAGAGCTGCATTGCTGATGGACGTTTTTCTTGTTCATCTGTCCAACACATTTTCATTAGACTTACATAACATTTGGGTGCGCCTTCAACAATAGTGGGTCGCAAGTTATTGCAGATTTGTATTTGAAGTTGCATATCAACATTTTTATCAGAAAATGCAAGTTTTCCATGTAAAATTTCCCACATTATTATACCAAAGGAGTAAACATCAGATGCTGTAGTATATTGATATCCATTCAAAACTTCCGGCGCTATATATGGCAAAATACCAAAAACTCCATCACTAGTCTTTGACTCCAATGAAATAGAAAGTCCCAGATCTGCAATATATCCACTATATAAAACATCTTGTAAAATATTGCCACTGTGTAAGTCTCTGTGAATAAGGTTCTGAGAATGAATCATCTGAAGATCAGATGCAATACAAAGTAATAAGAATACTTTATCTTTCCATTCTAACTTTGATATGTTATAAAGATTATTACGCAAAGATCCCATTTTTGCATATTTTAAAACAATAATATAATCTTCTGAAGTTTGGTCTTTTGATATCCCATGACATTTTAAGAATGATGGATTATTATAATTAATATCACAAAATGCTTTTAACTTTAATGTAAAGAAAAAACGAAATAAGTATTTAAGACATAAGTTTTAAAAATTATATTAAAATTCAAATCACCTCTTTTATAAATTCTTCATGATTATCTCTTGACTTATGGATTAGTTTAAGTGCAACATCCATCTCTGTATTACTTGGATCTATCCACATAGCATGGTATATAGTTGCAAATGCACCTTGACCTATCCATTTGATATTTTTAAAGTCACTATAAGGAATCCATAACAATTGAAATCTATCTTCATCCAATATTTTTTTTAGGTCATCATCAACATCATAATTTTTATGCTTGTGTTTATTTGCAACTAAAAATATAAATAATAAATACGATATTATTTCGGATGAATAGAATAATAACTTGAAATTACCTGATAAACTATTTTTTTCCCTATATATTAATTTGAAATATGTTTATAAAGTAATTTTTGATATAAAGAATGATATAAAGAACCAAGTAGAAGATTATTTACATTTGATACCAATGATTTGCCTTATTTATGTCTCTTTCTATTCCAATTCCATTTCGATAAAAGTATCCAAGACGAGACATTGCACCTGCATTCCCTAGATCTGCCGCTTCTTGATAATAAATAAATGCCTGATAAGTATCTTTTTTAACTCCATATCCATTCTCATAACAATTTCCAACTTGAAATATTCCAGAAGAAATTCCCATGTCTGCAGATTTTTTATAATAAATAAACGCCTTGTGATCGTCTAGTTTAACACCGAGTCCCCTATAGAAACAACGTCCAAGTCCATACATTCCGTCAGCATTTCCCATGTCAGCAGATTTTTGAAAATAGGAGAATGCCTTATGGTCGTCTTTTTCAATTCCAACCCCATTTTGATAACAATATCCAAGGCCGTGCATTCCGCCTGGACTTCCCATATCAGCAGATTTCTGATAATATATGAATGCCTTGTGATCATCTTTTTCAACTCCAATTCCATTATGATAACACATTCCAATATGATACATTCCTGTAGCATTTCCCATATCAGCAGATTTTTGATAATAAATAAATGCTTTATATTCATCCTTTTTGACTCCGATTCCGTTCCGATAACAAAATCCGAGACTGTTCATTCCATTAGAATCTCCCATATTGACAGATTTTTGAAAACAATTAAATGCCTTCTGTCCATCCTTTTCAACACCAATTCCATCTTTATAACAACATCCAAGATTATTCATTCCAATAGCATTCCCCATATCAGCAGATTTTTGATGATAACTGAATGTTTTGTGTTCGTCTTTCTCAACTCCGATTCCATTTCGGTAACAAACCCCAAGGTTGTTTATTGCCTCAGCAATCCCCATATCTGCAGCCTTTTGAAGATAATTAAATGCTTTGTTTCCATCCTTTTCTACTCCAATTCCATCTTGATAACAAGCTGCAAGATTGATTATCCCACTAGCACTTCCCATAGCAGCAGATATTTGATAAGAATTGAATGCTTTGCATTTATCCTTTTCAACACCGATTCCATTTTTATAACAATCTCCTAGACTGTTTATTCCTTCAGCATTTCCCATATCAGCAGCTTTTTGATAATATGTGAATGCTTTGTGATCATCTTTTTCAACCCCAATTCCATTATGATAATAATATCCAACATGGTACATTCCGAAATTATTCCCCATCTCAGCAGATTTTTGATAACAAATGAATGCTTTATGTTTATCCTTTTCAACACCGATTCCATTTCCATAACAAAATCCAAGGCTGTTCATTCCAATAGCACTTCCCATATCAGCAGATTTTTGATAATAAATAAAAGCTTTATGTTCATCTTTTTCAACTCCAATTCCTTCATGATAACAATACCCAAGATTGTTCATTCCATCAGCATACCCCATATCAGCAGATTTTTGAAAATATTCGAATGCTTTATGCTCATCTTTTTCAACACCAATTTTATTTATATATTTTAATCCAAGTTTATTTATTGCATCAGCTTCTGGCATGTCTATAGATTTTTGATTATCATCAATTCCAGTTTGATTTAATTGTTTAATTATATCTGTAATTGGTTCATCATATCCGCTCATCATTTTATATGTAAATGCACGATCAATTAAAATTTCTGCATCATTTGGCCTGATTTTCAATGATTCATTAAAATCATTAAGCGATTCATCATATTTACCCATTTTGTTGATATAAAAGAGCACGATTATTTAACGTTTCAGCATCATTAGGTTTAATTTTCAATAATTCATTAAAATCTTTAAGTGATTCTTCATATCTGCCCATCTTTTGATATATTAATGCACGATTACTCAATGCTTCAACATTATTATTTGGACTTATGTTTAATGATTCATTAAAATCATTAAGTGATTCTTCATATCTGTCCATACTTTTATATACTAATCCACGATGACTCAATATTTGATGATTTTTAGGATCGATTTCTAATGACTTATTTATATCAGCAAGTGAATCTTCATATCTGCCCATACTATAATATGTCGTTCCACGATTATGTAATGTAATGCCATTATTAGGTTTAATTTCTAATGATTTATTAAGATCAGTAAGTGACTCTTCATATCTGCCCATGTCTTGATATGTTAATCCACGATAACCCAGTACTGCAGGATCATTTGGACTTAATTCCAACGATCTATTTAAATCAGAAAGTGATTCTTCAAATCTTCTCATAAGTCGATATAATGATCCACGACTACCTAATGCTACAGGATGATCCGGACCGAGCTCTAATGATCTATTTAAATCAGAAAGTGATTCTTCATATCTGCCCATATCTCGATACGTTGTTCCACGATTATTCAAAGTTGGTGCAACATTGGGAATAATTTCTAATGATTTGTTAAAATCTTTAATTGATTCTTCAAATCTATTCATATATTGATATGTTACCCCACGACTATTCAATGTTATAGCGTCATCGGGACTAATTTCTAAAGATCTATTAAAATCTGCAAGCGATTCTTCAAATTTACCAATCTGATGATAAGTTAGTCCACGATTATTCAACGTTACAATGTCATCTGGTCTGATTTCTAAAGATTTATTGAAGTCTGCAAGTGATTCTTCATAACTACCGATATTTTGATATATTTGTCCACGAGTATTCAATATTGTAGCATTATTTGGATCAATTATTAATAATTGATTTAGGTATCCTAATGTATATAAAATTGCGCTATAAAATTATTTTAAAAAAAAATTCATATTAGTAATTATAGCAGTCACGAAAGTATTACACGCTTAGACTTTTGACAGAATAGTTATCATAGTTATATAGTTTTGCAAAATTATATGGCTCCTAATTTTTTTAAATATTACTATCCCTTACGCTGTCTTGCAGGCCAAATTTTTCTGACTTTTGAGCAGACATATACTTTTTCCTACAGAACGTAAAATAAAGGTATTTGATAACTACGTGTATAAGCAGACCTTGAGCAAATCGAGGATTTTTTGGAGTATTATGCAAGCCGACCAGAATTATCATAGCTGGCCAGAATTATGCTAGCTAGCCTGCAGGCTGCGCAGCGACCCATCCCTAGATCTAATAATCGATTCGAGAGCTTTTTCCAATATCTTTTTTTTTTACAACATATAATCGTTATATTCTTTTTAATTCTTTACTTGTATCCAAATTCTCAGGTATATAATGTGTGAAAAGAATAAAACCAGGATGGGTCAAAAATTTTGGACATCCTGATTTTTCTGGCAAATCAAGGTTCAGATCAAATGCAATACAAAAGAAAAAAGAAAAAAATCTAAGAATAGTTCATAAATCAAAATTTTGCCTGATAAACTGCCTTTGCGTACTAATTATCATAATTTTTTTTTGTAATATTAATCTCCTAACTTAATGACGTTACAAATTTCACTTAGCAGCAAATTTTGGAGTAAACTTTGACTTTTATTAAGACGATTTTTGGACAGTGTAAGGGATAGAATTCGAAATTTACGATTAGCAATTAATATAGTAGTGTGATTTTTAATGCCCAAAATTTCAACTAAAACTTTGTGCACTAAAAAAAATCACGATCGTCTTATCAATGCTTTGAAAGAATCATCGTAATTTCAGTATAAATTCATTTGTTTCAGTTTGCACAAATTTGTGGCTTTAAAAATTACTCTAAGATGATAACTTATATTGAATTAGTTATCATAAACTGGAATTTTTGAGCTACCACGTTATTAAAACTATAAATTATTTTGGTAACTTTGAATTTTCTGATTTAAATATAAATTCTGAGCGTGTAGTACTTTCTATAGATACTATAAGAACACATAATATATTAAACGCTTACATATCCATCGAGAGTTTTCTATTTTAAATTAGAGAAATTGATGTTAAATAGCTTGTAAATCCATTCTGGTATATATAAATTACGATGGTTGTGCAAATGAAACACAACTGCCAAAGTTTTGAATCCCAATAAAAATAAGTACTTTATTAAATTACCTAATCAGGATTTTTTTTATTACATATATAGCATCTGTGTCAAGCATGTAGTTATGATATTATGCCTTTTGATTTCCAATTTCGTACAACTAGGGATGTTAAAACGCTTGACCCTATTTACCTATTTTAACGATCCACGGGACATAATATACACTACCACCAATATTATATCAATTGATAAGCGAAAGATGGTTAATTAAAACAAGGTTATCTCCTGTTTTGGGGTCGGTTAAAGCGGAGTTAACTCAATATATGATCTACATACTGCATAAATTGAATTCTTGATACCTATATATAAAACCCTTCTAACTGCATCAAAAAGTTAACCCTAACCCTAATTAAATTTCACTCTGGCCCCTGTTTTAGAAAACATAACCCAATTTTATGTACCGGTATGAACTGCAACTGCAACTGCAAATATGTAATAAGGTAGCTGCGCGACGCTGTCACGCAAAACCAGGAACGGAAGAATCAGTAGATCATATTAGAAGTTTAAAAAAATGAAATATTTTAACAGTTTATTAATACTAACTAATAAATTATATATACCTTAATTTACATGTGTATAGTACAGAGTTGGCATATAACTAGGTCACATTAATAAATTCTGAAATAAGTTATATGAATTCATTAATTATATTAGTAGTTTAATTGGTTATGTGCCAACACTATGTACATTGTTTAGTATTTATTGTTTAATTATGTTTAAAAGCTTAACTTATTCAGTATGATGATGAAATATGATATAAGAAGCATTTATATTGAGAACAAAGTTGTAAATAGCATTAGTAAATATTATAAAATATATATATATATTTTTGAATATTTAGATTAGATCAACCAATAAGTAATACATATAATGTTTGATCAGGTTAGGATCCTGAAAGTGATAATTAACTAATTATCATGAATTGAATACATCAAAGTTTAATAGCTAATGCTTTAAAAAATGTCATAATTAAAATTGCATGATTAATATTTTAATCAAAAGTCAAAGCCTCATAATCAAAGTATGACAAAATAGAGTTAGAGAAAATTTGTATATAATAATAAAGAATTGAATAGGAGCTTTTTCATTGTTCATGACAAACTGACAATAATAGGTAATTCCTTAATATTGGTTTTAAATAGTCTTTTAATTATGCAGTCACTTGATATTAAACTCTTGTTGCTGAAATACAATACAGTTTACAAAAATTTTGTGCTAATGACTAATGATATTTTAGTTTAAGCTATAAAATAAAAAAATCTTAAGTGACTTGATATATTATCGATAATCCAAATGGAATCCAAGTAAAACAAGTAATAATTAGCTACAATGTTAACACATAAATCAAGAAAGCATAATGATAAACAATATACACATAAAAAAAAACAATATTGTGAACACATACTGTAATATTATAGAATCCCTTAAACATCAATTCTTACTGTGATAAACAGTAACTTAAAGGCTTAAAACGTCACCATGCATGGTATACAAAATCACAAGAAATGACAATCCAATCAGCAGTACTAATAGTAAACTGTTATAAAAATAAGTCCCCATATTTATACAATTACGAATTAAGTTCAAAAAATATTAAATGTACCAATATAAACAAAAAAGTCTTAAGTGGCTTGAAACATAATCGTAATCCAAATGGAATCCCAAGCAAATAAGTAAAAACAAGCTACAATATTAATACTTAAATATACTAAATCAAGAAAGCACAATGATAAACAATCAAGTCAATGTACACATAAAAAAATCTATACTGTGAACACATACCATAATATTATAGAACCTCTTAAATATCAATTTCTACTGCGATAAACAGTAACTTAAAAGCACAAAATGTTAGCATACATGGCATATAAAATCACAAGAAAAAGACAATCCAATCAGCAATACTAATAGTAAAACATTATAAAAACAAGCCCCCATATACGAATCAAGTTAAGAAAATATAAAATTAGCTCAAATATAAAATAAAAAAATCTTAGTAACTTGATACATAATTGATAATCCAAACATAATCCCAAATAAAACAAGTAAAAACAAGCTACAATATTAACACATATATACAGTAAATCAAGAAAGCACAATAATAAACAATCAAGTCAATATAAAAGCAATACTGTGAACACATACCACAATATTATAGAATCCCTTAACATCAATCCCTACTGCAATAAACAGTAAATTTAAAAGCATGAAATGTAAGCAAGCATGGCATACAAATCACAAGGAACAGCATCCAATCATATGCCCAGAATTGCTGATATTACTTAACTTGTTTGTAAACCATACTCTTCATATTTCATACTCTATTTCTGGTATACGAAGATCTAAAACCTTCTAAACAAAAAAATATACTTGTCTAACTTTACCAGCAATGCATAACTACAAATCACCTACTGATCATATAGTATGCGCATATAAAAAAAATCAAGGCGACACATTATGCAAATACAGATGAGAAACATGTGAAAATGCAGTTATTCAATACATAATCAAAAGCAAGATTTTGCTGACACCATTTTAGATATCAGTTAACTATATTAAATAAATATTAAATAAAAAAACTCATCTAAATAAATTGCAATAACACAATTTAATCTTAACTGTTAAGGCGATATGTTAATAATAATAAAAAGTAGTTTAGTTCACATCATTGTTGAATTTATATCTATTCTGGATTTGTCATTTTAGGATTGGTTATCTATATAACATCTATTAAAAAAAAACAAGTAAAAAATTTAGAAATAATAATATCAATAAATAATAATAATAATAAAAATTAAAACATTAAAATATATATATATATATAAATAAAAAGCTAAATTAATATATGCTTACCTAAATATTAAATGTTAGCAAAATTTTATACATTAAAATATATTTGAATATTCATATATATTTTAATAATTTTTGTATTTCTGCCTGCATTTGTTTTTGGCAACAGCAGGATTCTGGTTGGTGTCTTGTTTAACCCAAATCAAATAAGAAGATAATTAGCACAAGTTTTTTTTTTAAAAAAAAAATATAATTTACCTTTTCTAGTTTTTTCATGACCACCATGCCCATCATGGTGCGCAACACAGATTATTTCATAAATTTTTGATAGAACAAACTTGTATTCCAAGTTACTTCTATCTTGTTTAGGCATATGCAGTTCTTCTGTTATGCCAACACAAAGATCCTTAAAGCATTAGCTTGAATTCGAGTTACACTAAAGATTGGAATTGTTTAGTATATTTAGACATTCATTATAACAAATTTCATAAGTCACAAAGTCATATCCAAGCGAATCAATAAAATGTTGAAGAAAATATGTAATATAAGGCGATAAAGATTGATTTGTATACAATGAATAAAAAAATGAAGCATATAACAACAAAGAATTATCTTTATAAATATCAATGAAAAGATCAATGTAACATCAATGTAATTATTATAATTATTACTAATACCATTGATAAAACATGCAATTTTTATTGTACATTTATTATCAGTAGTTTATTACATTGCTGTGGTCTTATATTTATCAAATAGATTTAAAGCCATTTTAGTTTTTTTTTTTTTTGAAATCAAGCAGTATATCAATAGACAAAACTAGTGTTACTATCAAAATTTGGAAGAGCGTCAGATTAGAGGGCCAGATTTAGGTCAGAGATAGTAAACAAGAGAGAGAATACATAAGGTCAGGTTTATAAATATACTAAAAAAGGATTCATGAAGAAACAATACAAAAATAAATGAAAGCCAAGAGATATGATATAATAAACATTCATTAAGAAAACTTTATTTTAATAGAGGAATCATCTAGATAATATCTAACGCTATCTAATACCTAATGCTTGATCTCTCTATTATGTATAAGGGGCAAAAACCTCTCAATATACAAAGAGCGAACACATCGGACTTATATACATGTGTAATCTATATAAATTATTTACACCAATTAATTGTCAGTTTACTTCCTTCTCTCTTATTGAGATATGACAACTAAAAGTCTAATTGCCCTTCAACACCTACAAACTTGATCGTACTATTACTTTGTGTGAGGGGCGAGACGATAATATTTAAACACTTCATATTCATTCGTCTCTAAAAGAAGCAATAATAATTCATAAATAATTGATCTGTGTACAAAAGCGATAGCATAATGATTAGTAATATAGACATTCGATGCATGACGATAGCTTTAATTAATTGTATAATGAATTACTCACCTCCAAGAATATCTAAATAAGGTAATAGGAGCAACATGTGTTACAGAGGAACAATAGGATGATCGAATGTAACAATGATCGATCAAATAAAGCAGGGCAGAATAAGGAAATGCTGTGATTTTTAGGCGCAGAAATATTATTATAATAACACTAGTAAATAAGAAATAAATCAAATAAAAAATGAGGCACAACTTAAACTTGTAATACTTACTTAAAATAGTCTTTTGAAGGGATAATCATGTACAAATAGCATGTACGTACGTACAAAAGCCATACCAAACCGGTTTAATATAAAATGCAATCGGACCTTCGCATTCCATAATGTCATGTGAAAATATAACCAATCAAAGAACCATATTTGTTTACACTATTTTACTCTTCAGATAACCATGCACTTCGTTGCACTCCGCTCCTGGTAAAAAAGATCCTGAGCAAAATAAAAAAATTACTACTGACTGTAATTACATACCGGAACCCCTTAAACATCAACCCCTACCGCGACAAGCAGTAACCCAAAGGCACAAAATGTAAACTCGAAATACTTACTTAAAAATAACCCCCTTCATAGGGACAATCATCCAAGAATAACACGTGCACACATAAAAAGTCATATCAAACCGGTCCAATATAAAATGCAAATTTGGAACACCATATCCCATAATGTCATATGAAAACACAACCAATCAAAGAACCATATTTGCTCACATCATTTTACTCTTCAGGTAACCATGCACTTCATTGCACTCCGTTCCTGGTATATACTTTGCGTTTTATGGTTTTAAATATGACAAATTGAATATTAATAACAGTTCCAATGTAGGTTTATGTATTTATTTTTTTAAACATTCACATATTTTTTTTTCTCAAATCGAAATTTGTGCCAGGCAGATAAATTGATAATTGAAGATCGCCAAAGACAGTAGCAAAGACTAAGCAAAAGGCTAAGCAAGAAAGTTATGATGTGGTCATGAAATAATCACGAAAATAAACTTGAATAAAACCTTATACATAAATATGTATGTGCGTACAAGTGTCATTATTGTTACGTGAAAAATCATATATTGAATTGATTGCTTTAAATGGAATAGGATAAAGTGGAGATGATCGACCGATAATTGGCCAATCGAACTAATCCGATGAGAATGGATGATGTCATAAATTGCACTAACATATTAATTATTACATCATTCAAACAATTAGTTAATTACTCATTTCATTACATAAAAGCTACCTCAAAACAAATATTTAAATCTGTCTATTATTATTAAAACTAGTGATAATAATGCGTATGAATTTTGAAAAATTTTTTGTAGATATATTTCATGCAAGTAAGCTAGCAGCTCTATAAAGAACAAATTCATCCTGCTTAATGATTTGTACGCTTTAAGAAAGACCTTTCGTTACTTGCACAAAGCCTACAATAATCGTTTTTGTAAATTTCTGGTGTGTTGCGTTTAAGGTTGACTAGGACTGGAAGGTCATTTTAAAATGCAGGCCAGTTTATTTAGTATAAGCATTTTGTTGAAAGTTTCCAACTGAAAAAATTAATATAAATTATGAACAAGGCCAAGAGTAGAATTGGAACAAATTTCTTAAATATTCCAAATAGAGCTTTTTTTATAAACTAGGTAATATTGTGCATTATGCGTATCGTATATAAAAAGCATTGAGTTGCTTATCACTAAATTTATATTTAGTTGCTCTTAAAAGTTCAAAGTGCATTATTAATAATATAATATTCAATAATCATAATATTACAAATTAATAATTTAAAGGAATCAAAAAACTTGAAAGTAATGCATCTAATCAAAGTTATGACCAAATAAATAAAATATTTACATAAATATTTAGAGTATAACCTTTGTGAAGAGATAAACCTAATTTTAAAAAAATGGTTCACAACAATATAAAATAAATATTAAATAAGAAAACACCTTATTTAAAATTTTTAAATTATTATTTTTGTCTAAACCTCTAAAGATTAACCTCATATATTACAAAAAATTAGCCTTTTATGTTTGTTACAATAATTTAAAGCTAACTATATTAGGACTGATAGTCTTTTTGGTCCATTCTATAAAAGACCAGACTGGCCTGGTCCTAAGGCAGACTGCAGGACTGGCAGCTTTAGTCTGGACGATTAACTCCTACTACCTATAGTTGTTGGTAGAATTGATTTTGTAAATTAATATGGCAATAGCATGTGCCATATTTTTTGGCATAATTCTTTTGTACCGCAATGCTGTAATGCCATAGTATTGAAATACTGTAATGCAGTTATAGTTGGTAGTAGAATTAATTTTACAAATTAATAGGTTTACGGCATTGCTGTATTTTTTGCCATAATTGCTGTGGGCCGTAAGGTCATAATACCGCAATGCCGTAATGCTATAATACTGTAATGCAGAAATACTATCTGCTATAATACCGTTTGTTAAAATGCTTTACTGCATTATGGTTTCTTTTAAATAATATACTATTAAACTAGTGCGATAGGTGGCGCATTCGCGCCACCAATATTATACAGTTCTTTTTAATTATATAACTGTTAAAAATTTATTGTGCATACTCAGTACATAGTCAAATCTGAAGTTGTATTGAAATTATTGTGATTTTTATGATTTTATTGTAAAAAATTTTGTTACAAAATTTATTGATCTAATATGTATTATGATTAAAGTTATGATTAGAATAATCATAATTCTACTATAAGTTTCTGTAAAAAATTATATTATGGAACTTGCTTTTTGGTATCTATAGTATGTAGTTAAGGTTCTAAATTATCATTTTGGTATTACAGTATATACAGTATTAAAGTTAATATTAGTACTATGATTTCTATGTAAAAAAATGGTTACAGAATGTACTTATTATTTTGAAGATCCATTATATAGTTAAGGTTGAGTTGGTTATATTGAAATTATAGTTTGCAGTAAAATCTTGTCACAGGCTAATGTGATATATTAATAGTTAAGTTAGTATTGAAATTATCTTGATTTCTACTGTAAACAGAATTTACTTTTTGGTTTAATAGTTACAGCATGTAATTAAAAAATTTATTATATAATTTTAATTGGTAGATTATGTAAACAAATTTTAATAAAATTGATTCTACTATGAATAAGTATTCCTGATATAATCAAAGAGGTACATATTTTTTGCTACAGTATATAGTTAAGTTTGTATTAGAATTTTCATAATCCATATAATGTAAAATGAAAAATCAACTTTGCATGACTTTATCTATTATGATAAAACTGTATTGGAATTGACAATTGTTGTTCTATCTAATTTAATGTAAGGATTTTGTAATAAAATTTACTGAATATTGCTATATTGTTATACATACATATGTTGATACTAATGTAATTAATGATCTCAGCATTTGGTTAATTATAATTTGCTGCTTGTCATGGCTCAGAAGAGACTTTATGAAACTTGCTATCAATTTAGTTTTAAGTTATGATTATTATTCATTATGTGTGTTTTTCAAATATTTTCTAAAAAATTCTTTTTTCTTTACATGTAACAAATCTTTAGGCCACACAATATTAATTTTTCCTTTTGCATAACCTGCTGACCCAATTCCCCCAAAAAAATTTTTTTAAATTTCTATTGTGTCAATAATTTCGTTTTTGCCATTTAATTTTTCTCTGGTGTCACCTGCTGTGCTTAATTTTCTGGAATTACCCGATAGGTCCAATAAAAAAACAACAAACTTTCTATTTTCATGTTATGCAAACCAAAGAATTAGTTTTGTATGACTTTAGATGTAAACATGAACTATAAAAACAAAAAATCCAACCTGCTGACCGAATTTTGAAATACTGGGTTGCGCAAAGTAGAAAATTAACTAACTTCACGTGGTATAAGATGTACAATTATTTACAAAGAATAGTAATGTGATTTCTGCAGAAACATTAATTGGCTAATTTTGTCAGGTGATAAAATTTCTTGCGGTACTATAAAGAATTTTGGTACAAAATAGATATATAATATTGTATGTGGTTAAGGTTAATTTGGCACTATCATGATTAACAATTGTAATGAATTTGAATTGTGATGATATTTTGATCATAAATTGGGTTGTATATATAACTAATTAAAAGCGTTAAAGCATAATAACTTGAAAATATTGCTACATAAGTTTTAGTATATTGATTGGATATTACCATGAGTTTATTGGTTGGTAGATCGACATAAACTATAAAAATAAAATTTGTAATTATCAGATAATCCGGATGCAAAAATTCTGACCAAAAATTTACAACCCGAAAATGTGTAATAATTCGATAGTAAATGTGTAGAAATGTTTTACTAATTATGAAGTAACATCGGAAAAAATGTAGACAAACTATAATAATTGCTGAAAAAATTAGTAATTATAAGATAATCCGGATGGCAGACTTGAAAATGTGTAATAATCTGATAATGACAATATAATAATGCTTTACTAATTATGAGGTAATGTTAGAGTAATAATAAAATCATTGGGGCATATTAATTTATATTCAGTATAAATGTAATTTGGTCAGGTGACAAAAATTTCCCAAAGAAATTTTGTTACAAAATCGATACATAACTGTATGCAGTTAAGGCTAATTTGGTACTATTATGATCAACAATTGCTAATGAATTTGAATCACGATGACATAATTTGGGTTATATAACTAATCAAAAGTGTTAAAGCATAATAACTGATCATATGCTATATTTGTTTTAGCACATTGATTACATTATGGATATAGCTATGATTCTATTCGATATAAAAATATAACTATAAGAATCGCCAGAAAAAATTGGCAATTTTTAGATAAACCAGACAGCAAAAAAATTTACAACCTGAAAATATATAATAATTTGATAGTGATGATGTAGTAATACTTTACTAATTATGATGTAATAGTAGAAGAAATGTAGTAATAATAAAGTCATCGGAACTTATTAATAATACATTTCTGTAGAAATTCAGTGATCGGTTGGAAATTGCATCATACGTCGGTTGAATCAGCTAATTTTGTCAGGTGACAAAATTTCCCATGACACCATAAAGAATTTTGTTACATAGTATTGTATTTAATTTGATACTATCATGGTTAACAATCGTTAATGAATTTTTAATTGTAATGCTATTCTTGATCATAACTTGGTCATATAACCAATATGTAGTATAACCAATAAAAAGCGTTAAAGCACAATAATTTGATTATATTGCTACATATTTTAACACACTGATTACATTTTGGATATAACTATGATTCTATTGGTTGGTAGATCAACATCAAACTTCGAACTATAAGAATCGCTAAAAAAATTAGTAGTTATCAGATAATCCAGACAGGAAAAATTTTGACCAAAATTTACAAAAGACTCTAGAAATTAATCTTTAGTAGAATGTAATTTTTCCTAGTACTTGCTAATATATACAATATTTTTTATTAATGTTTTTTTATCTATTGCAGAGCACTTGTTCTTGTTTTACATTTGTACTTGCATTTGTTATTGTACAGCTTTTCTTTAAAAAAAAGCTTCCATTGGGTTCTCATCTGAAAAGTCTCTTATTTCCGCAGCCATATTCCAACCTTCTCTATCTGCAAATCTTAGTAAAAATGCCTTGGTATCAGTCATATCTCATGTTTTATCTATCAAATTCCAATTGCTATTCACCAATGCACTATCTACATATGCCCAATTTCATACTATTCATCATACTTGAATTGATCTCTAGTTTTACTCAACTTTACTTTGTAACAATATCAACTTTTTCACCGTTATATATCGGCTGAACCTTCCTTTTAATTTCTGCTACAGCCTTTTCTACCATCGGTCGTATCACTTTTTCTAAAGTTCTTTCCAATACCAGAAACTGCAAATCTATTATCACCCATTCTTGTGTTCCAGCATTTCCTGCACCAGCTATCGCCCTCTGTTTAAAACTACCTTTGTCTGCAACACCCTTTAAACCAATACTGCTTCTCCCTTTCCACACATTTCTCTTTTGGCCACTATTTGCCACTCACATTTTTTTTCATTTCACTAACTACTCTCTCTAATAATTTCTCAACAAAAATCTCTTTTAGCTCCCACCTACAACAAACCTTTACCGCTACATAGTGACTTCAATGTTGCGACTGGCAAACGGTCCAATGTATTCTTTAACCCATGATGCCATTTTTCTGAATCATTCCCTAGATTATTCTCCAGGGTCAACACAGTTGGCAATACACCACGTACTTCATTCTCGTCTTCTACTAATACCATTATTCTCACTTCTGCCTTCATTTTGTATTTGACCACGTGGCATCAATGACGAAGCTAGACTTGTGTCGAGTTAGCAGCAAAGACAAAAGAGGGAGAACAATTTCCCACCCTTTTCCTCTTAAATAGCCAATTATCATGACCTCATACTTACTCACTCACAACGTCCTCACTTAATATATCATCCTTATGCATTCCCATACCCATGATATCCGTCACAAACACCTCTACTTACCAGTCATCATTGTTATGTCATGGACCTGAGATCCGGTATCGTGACAAATAGATGCCCATGACTTCGTTCATGGCATCTCAAAATGAGATAATATTACTCGATTAGTTTTCCCACATTCAGGACCATTTTTTGGATATCGACCAAAAAAAAACATTTAAATGGACAAACACTGAATTAGAAGGTTTAGATTTGATTCTGTCAACTTCATTTAGTACATGTAATAAAAAGGAGTTTGTAGGTCTAGACTTTATTTTGATTTAAACATCGTGATTTATTTTTTTGACCAATTAGACCAGTCTATAAGTCATTGTCTGAGAGTGTCTTTAGAGAGCTAATGATCAGAAATGACATCATTGTTAACAGCATTTATGGTTTATATAAGATGATACATGCCTACATACATACTTAGTATTTTAAACTTTGTTATATAACTACAGTATTCTGCTGCAGAATACACTTTAATTGATAATCCGTTTCCAAATAAGAAAAAATATATAACCATATATAGTAAATTGTGATGCACATGACTATGAGATTTACTATGATCAAAAATGCATTTCATGTAAACAATAGTTTGTTTACATTAGTTGGCAAATCATTTTACGGCAATATTCTGCATCTACTAAACGGATTTTAATGATATTACTATATTAAAATCGGAAAAAGATGCTCTACAAGTTTACTAAGAAATTGAAAATATATTTACTTAGTAGAAAAATGTTTTTACTTTGTTGTGAAGTGGCATTTGTGGCTTAGCAATTTTATATAGTAAATCATATAGTTCTGCGCGTCGCAATTTACTATGTATGGCCCACTCATTCGGAAACGGATTATCAATTAAATAACTATTATGCTTACTGATTAATTAATGTAAGTGAATGATTGTATGGCAAATAACAATATATTCATCAGTTTCCAGTTTGGAGTGACTGGGTGTCACATAGTTACTTAATTATATAACATTATAATTTTGGTAATCTCATTAAGCATGATACACCAATCTGATACATTTGAATTAAAATGTAATTATTTGAAATTTTACATATTAACTTGCAATTAAATAAATATATTTAATATTTGAACATTTATAGAACATATTTATAAAAAAAATCCAATTAATTTTTGCTTACATATTGTTTAAAAAATCTCAAAGTTGGTTAATTTTTTTTAAAAAAAATTAAAAAATTAAAAATTTTTTATACATTTATAAATTAACCAATCAAAATTAAGTATTTTGTGCTACTATAAGTGCCTTGTTGTAATCTTAGTCTATAAACCTGCAAAATTTCAACCATGTTATTATGTAGAAAAAGTTATACTAAAAAGAAAATTAGCTATTAAAATTAGTATTACATAAAAAATTAGTAATTTTATATAGTACAAGTATTGTGAGAGTGCCGCTAGTGCCCTTTCAACATGAAGTGCCATAAAGAACAAAACTTAATTTTTTAAATTTCCACTACAGGACTTACTATTCCTGTAATGATGAAAAGGTGAATTATTTTGTATCAGAATTATCGTAAAAAAATTCTGTTACAAACCTACTCAACGAATAATAAATTTTGAGTTTGATTAAATTATTGTAGTTTAATTACAAATTACTGTTAAAAATTCTTATATTAAACTTACACACTATTATATTCTAATAATCACAATGCAGGATTAGAGTTTAGTTAGTTCATATTGGAATTATCATAGTTTCTATTATGTGCTGCTGTTACAAACCTTACTATTCTAGCAATATACAGTATGTAGCTTACTAAGCATGTTATTAACATTATCCACACCTCAGTTAATCTAATTTCAAAGATTCAAAGTGTCCATAACAAATGAAACTCAATTTTTTAAATTCAGCTACAAAATGGTAGATTATTTTGTATCAGAATTATCATAATTTCTAATGAGAATTACTATAGTATAAAAAAAATTCTGTTACAAACCTACTCAACAGAGAATACATTTGAGTTAGATTAAATTATTTTAGTTTAATCATAAATTACTATTAAAAATTCTCATATTAAACTTGCACACTATTCTATTCTAATGATCACAATGTGGGGTTAGGTTTAGTTAGTTCATGTTGGAATTATTATAGTTTCTATTATGTGCTGCTATTCCAAACATTACTATTTTAATGATACACAGTATGTGGCTCACTAATGCATGTTATTGACATTATCCACACCTCAGTTAATCTAATTTCAAAGATTCAAAGTGTCCATAGCAAATGGAACTCAATTTTTAAATTCAGCTACAAAAAGATAAATTATTTTGTATCAGAATTATCATATTTTCTATTGAGAATTACTATAAAAAATTTTGTTACAAACCTACTCAACAGATAATATATTTTGAGGTTGATTAAATTATTGTAGTTTAATTATAAATTACTGTTAAAAATTTTCATATTAAACTTGCACACTATTCTATTCTAATAATCACAATGCAGGGTTGGGTTTAGTTAGTTCATGTTGGAATTATTATAGTTTCTATCATGTGTTACTATTCCAAACATTACTATTTTGATGATACACAGTATGTGGCTCACTAATGCATGTTATTAACATTATTCATACCTCAGTTAATCTAATTTCAAAGATTCAAAGTGTTCATAACAAATGGAACTCAATTTTTTAAATTCAGCTACAAAAAGGAGAATTATTTTGTATTAGAATTACTGTATTTCTATTGTGAATTTTACTATAAAAAATTTTGTTACAAACCTACTCAATAGATAATGCATTTTAAAGTTAAATTTGATCAAATTATTGTAGTTTCTATTATGAATTACTTTAAAAATTCTTATATAAAAACTTGTGTGCTATTCACAATATATAGTTAGGGTTGAGTTAGTTTGCATTGAAATTATTATAGTTTCTATTATATATTACTTTTGTAAATTTTACTTTTTGGCAATACACAGTATGTGACTCGATAATGCATATAATTAATGTTTTCCACATCTCAGTTAATCCAATTGCAAAGAGACATAATAAACAAAACTTGATTCTTGAGCTACTCATTCAGAAGAATAAAAAGGAAAGATTAAATGGGGGCAAAACTACACTATCTAAACAAAAAACCTAAGTAAAACAAACAAAATCAAACAAAAAAAAAATGAAACCAAAATAAAAACCAAAGAAAAAGCTTAAAGAAAGAAAGATANTTAACATTATTCATACCTCAGTTAATCTAATTTCAAAGATTCAAAGTGTTCATAACAAATGGAACTCAATTTTTTAAATCCAGCTACAAAAAGGATAATTAATGTTTTCCACATCTCAGTTAATCCAATTGCAAAGAGACATAATAAACAAAACTTGATTTTTTAAAACAAATAGATTGATATTGATTTATTTATTTATTAAAAAAAATTAAATTGCACTTTGCCATTTTTGATTTGCTATATCCAAAAATCTGTAATCTAGAACATAGAAAAATTTATCAATTATGATAATTATTAATCCTCGACTATGATCATTTGATCATTAGCATGATTAATATGTGCATTTATTTATAATTGATCTATTTCTATGAATTATTTCCACGAGCACATACCTTTAAAAGTTTTACCAAGCAAGCAATTAAATATTTACAGAACATGATACTATATGATATAAGAACCATTAATGCTTATAATGTTTTTTGATATGATCATAGATGACTACTGAATTTCAATTCATATGAATTATGTAAATATGATGATTTATTACGATATTAGCTATTCATAATTACAGTAATAATAATCATAATTCTTAAAAAGTTAGCTAATTTAAATTTCAAGAGTTTATACACATATATGCAAGATTGTCCAATTATATTGTATAAAGGGGACATTTGCATATGGGCATTATTTTTTTTTTTCCTTAGATAATCCGGAGCTAGCTTTATTAAATTTAACAATTTGCTATGCTTTACAAAGGACAAAACTTTACAAAAGAAATCTAATTACTATGGTCAGACCTTTAACCCGGAATTCCCAAATGGCGCCTAAGTATGATTATCGCACTGATGTTTGTCTATCAAGTATTTGCAAAAGGGCTTAATCAAATGCTAGTACAAGACTACGACTTGGTACTCAGCTACCTACTTCACTATTTAATCCTCCTAAAAAACTTCTTCCTTGAGCTTCTCATACAGAAGAATAAAAAGGAAAGATTAAATGGGGGCAAAACTACACTACCTAAATGAAAAACCTAAGTAAAACCAGAAATACAATCAAACAAAAAAAAAATGAAACCAAAATAAAAACCAAAGAAAAAGCTTAAAGAAAGAAAGATATGAAGGTGCAAATAAGTCTACACATGACGATAAAAATTATATAACACCAAAAAGAAAACCTCTTTTTGTGTTATATATAATAGTGAACTACGTTTGCATCAAAACCAGATAAGAAATTTCTTTACATGCCACCAAAATCCAAATATGTCACCATTACGTGATCTTGTTTGTCCCATATTGAGGACGTATTCCTAATTCGGAAGGAGTAAAAACACTGCTGATCTTTTGGAGGGGGTTAGCTAGGATGCCCACATTTTGGCAAAAATTTCGAAAAATCCAAGCGAGCAATAGATGTCTGTTGAAACCAACTTGAAAGAGAAAGTTAAGTCCAAAAAACTCATTTTTGTTGTTCCCCTTTTCTTAGCTACAAATAACTTCATCAGCAAAGAATTTTTGTCTCCACCCAAATTTCGTCTAGCAAAACACCTCCAGCTAGCAAAGTCGCTTCTGGCTTGCAAGCTGAATAAATAAAGAAGTCCCCAAAGCAAAAAGTTGACATTTGTAAAAACCATCATCCTGTAGTAACAACTATACATAAAAATATTATGTACAGGCCACTCTCCAACAAAAACTTGTTGTTTTTCTTCCGTCGGCAAATTGGTTCAAGTGATCGTCAGTAAGAGTGTTATTATAGCTTGTGCATATGGGCATTATTTTATAATAATAGAAACATTAATAATACTTATATATAAAAAAGTTAGCAATTATAAAATTTTTTAAATTTAAAATTTATATATAGATATATATATATAATGAACCTCTAAATATATATATATATATATTTTTTAACTCTTTGACACGTCTTGCCAATATTTTATTAAAACCAGTATTGAGTACTATTTATAGCCCGTTAATATATAATACTTTAAACTAAAATTTGACATCATGCGGTTACTTCGAGAGCACCTACATGCGACCGATCACACCACCTTATGGATAAAGCAAATATAAATTTTGTCAGCTCATGTCAAAGAGCATCAATGGTGGGGATAAATCAACTATTTAAGAAAAACAAATAGAATAAGAAACAAAGGAAATATAAAAAAGGGGGAATAACTACAAAATCTAGATGAAAAACCAAAACTAGCAAAAATAATAAAAATGAAAGATGTGAGAAACGAAGAAAAACTCAATGCTAATGACGTAAACTAACAAAAGAAATATAAAAAGCCACACAGGGCAAAAGAAAAGTAGATAAAAATTATATAATACTGCATGAAACTATATCCGTCAAAGTATTATATGTACATCAAAGAAAGGAAAAGAAAAAGGAAAGAAAAAAAACTATACCTAAAAGAAACTTCTAGAAGAAAAGAAATTTTTTCCAGTATTTTCTCCAGATCATCCTCACGTGTCATTCATTGTTTATTTTGCAGGCGTCAAAACTTACTCGTAACCGGGCTCCGATTCGGTAGGCACATTTCCAAATTGTGAGGAGTAAACATTGCCGATCTTTTGGAGGGGGAAAGCTAGATTTCCCACTTTTTGGCGAAAATTTTGAAAAAACCAAGGAGAAATATCGAGGGCACCAAAACTTGTAAAGAGTGTAATTTTTACATTTTGTAGAATAGTATTGATAACCAAAAGTATGTTTCTGTCTAAACTTCCACATCTTTTGACAAAAAACTCCAGAGTTTTAGCTCTATTACATTTTCCATAGCAACGAAGTCTTCCACCCGGAGAACCAAACCCACAAGGAGAAATCTTTTTCAGCTCTATTTCAGTCATCTCACATGCAATCTGAAGTCCTGTATCCAAGCTGCTTCTAGATAAAGTTTTTGTTATGTATAAAAATACTAACTACAAAATTTTCATAGGTCGGCGTTTATGAAAAATTTTGGTCCAGAGGATCGTTGGAAAGAGTTGGGGATGGCTTTTTTTTGGTAAATATATATTTTATATTTATATTATTTAAAAAGATATTAATTATTAATTTTATAAACTTGCTATATAAGTATATTTTATATAAAAAATTACTATATTTTGTATATTTATGAGTACTTATTTATAAATTATACTAATAAATTTTTTTAAATTTTAAAAAAGAAATTAACTAATAAATAAATAAATAAAACCAACCAATTTTTATTAAGGGTAGAGTACAACATTGATCATTTTCATATATGATCATTGTACAAAAAAAATTTTATATAGAGGCAAAAATACGCCATTGATAAAGATTTTTGAAAACGTATCCAATTTTGGCCAAAATTTTGTGGCATATAGGTCAAACCCTTCTATTTATGGTAGTGAAACTTTAAAGCCACAAATTATATTAAAAAATCTACTTGTATATATCGTAAATTTTCCTAGGACGATTGAGATTTTCCTAGGTAGTACAATATAAATAACATACAATAACATATGATCATCGCCTGATTTCAATTTAATGTTATTGTAAAAAAAATTAGTAATATGATCACTATTAAAATGTAGATCATTGTACTCTACCCTTAAATAAAAGTTAAATTTTTTAATATTAGGGTAAGGGTAAGAACTGGGATGGGGCAGGAGGGATAGTTTATACCAAAATTTTATAAGGAATTTTTTTTTTTGCATAAAAAAAAGTAATTTTATAGGCAAGTTTTAAGGCTAGAAGCAATTTTAGCAATTTTTTAAAACTTTCTTTGTTTTTGTTACACAGAGATTGATTTACATGTTACACCTGATCCTGAATTTTAATTGGCAGATTGACTATAGGTGATAATCACCTGTGGTGTAAATTAGAAATATTCTTTAAAAAAATTTTATTCTATATATAAAATAATATAAAGAATATTTTTACTTCATAAAAAAAATATAGTTTGCATAATAAAAAAAACAATATAAATTAAAACTATAAGGTAAAAGGGGGTAATTTGGCGAATACGGGTAATATGGCGAATTTTAATATCACCTTATTTAATGGTCAGAATCGAATAATTTTTATACCTTTCGATTTGTCTCGATGAGACGAATCGAATGGTACCAAGCTTGCCTGGTTCTGATCACTGGGTCACAAGATATTTTCGATTCTTTGTCATGTTTACACTTCGTCAAAATACCCTCAAGGATCATTTTTGTGCAACATATAATTGATGATATTTTGTGTTCCAGTGATCAGAATTGGTTAAACTTTATATTATTCGATTCACCTCATCGAGACGAATCGAATGATATAAAATTATTTAATTCTTACCACTGGATCACACAAGATACCATAAATTCGCCAAATTACCCCTACCTCTCTAAAATTAAGCTTTTTGATACAATTTATAATCCATTTAATGTCACGTTAAAACAAGTTGCTATACGACTAATTTTTTATAAAATAATTCTAAATCATATATAAAGTTTAATACAAAAAAATAGAAAATTTTTTAATATTAAAATAAAAAAGTTTTTATATTAGTTATGTTAACTTCGCCAAATTACCCCTTTTTACCTTATAATTTAAATATTTTTTATAAATTTGTAAATTGATAAGAAAAAATATTTAATTAAAATATTTTTTATAAATTTGCAAATTAAATAAGAAAAAATATTTAATTAATATATAATAAATTAAGTGTTAAACTTAATATTTTAGTATATATAATCCGAATAGTATAGTTTAAAATAACATTTATTAGATTTAATGTTATTAATAAGCTTTTTAACTTATTGCATAAAATATGATGTATCAGAAGTGATAATACGACCTATATTATACTGTAGTTACAGTATCGCATTATTACATTATTGTGTTATTGTGGCATTATGGAATTGCAGCATTGCGGCATTATGACATTATGGTATTAAAGCATTACAACATTATGGAATTACGGCATTATGGCATATAATTTTTACAGCAATTAGATGCTATGCCATAATTAATTCTACCACTGGTAAAATGCTGTAATTGCTGCAATTTAGTAATTCTACCACCAACTATACTACTACCAATCAGTGAGTTCAAATTTTTATCTTCTAAATCAGTCCGACACCTTGGTGCCCTAATTGAAAAAGTTGGGAACAAAATTTTACATATAATGGATAACAGTCTATGGTTATTGAGCAGTGAAATGTACTGTCGATGAATTATATTGTCATCAAAATAAGCTTGTCAGTAAATCAGTCTTGTTAGTGAAATATACTGTTGGTGAATAATTGTCAACAAAATAAGCTTGTTGGTCAAATCAGATTGTCTGTAAATTGAATGTTGGTGAACTGGCCGTCTGTAAGACAAGCCTGTCAGTAAATTGATTGTCAGTGAAGTGGGGTGTCATTGTGTTGATTGTCGGTGAAGCAAGCTGCACCGCTAAAAATACTCTATGGAGATAGCTTGAGATAATGATACTAGTTATTCTCAAAAAATCTATCGATATAATAATCAACACATCATAAGCACACATACATAAATTACAAATAGCAGGAAGAGTGCATGTGATTAGAGATGTTATCCTGCTTGCCGAAACTCAGTTCGACCATGTTTGGAACCGAACCAAATGAAACTCAAGTTTTTGCGGTCACATAATTTTTATTATTAAATCATGCTCCAAACGAGTTTGAAATAGATCGGGTGAACATTAATTAAAAGTAATAGGATAGCAGGTTTTATTAAACTGATCATGCAAGCATAATTATTACACTATTAGTCACACTTGTATTTCGTTCCTGGTTTTAGCGTGACAACGTCGCGCAGCTACCTAATATAATTATTACACGAGTATGTAGTGAATAACCGGGTTATACACTGATTCATATTCTGATCCCATTACCTTCGCCACGGAATCAGAATATGAACCAGTGGGTAACTCGGTTATTCACTATACACCCGTGCAATAACCATAACGTAGCAGGATAATTACAGCCATAGAGCACTATATATAAGCAATATGATAACAAACACCACGAAGTTCATATTATTTTACCAAAAACTTACAAGCATTAATGCAAAGCTTTACTTTTTTTCTATAAATTATAATATATTATAAATAAAAAATTTGCGCAAATTGTACAAGAACTATACTAAAGCTGATACATAATGTACCAGCATAATACGATATAGTACACCCATTTCTAACTCCCTTTAAACAATCCAAGCACCTTGATTTTTATATTAAAGAATTAAACCTTATATCTATCAAATTTCCGAATTAATATTATATTAATTTTTGACGAGCTCGCTGTCTTGGTTAAGTTGTAAAGCCTGTCGAAAATCTATTGCAGCTTTATCGAAATCTCCCATCATCTTGTACAGAACACCGCGATGGTAAAATGCCTATGATTTTTCAATATTTTCAAGCATACAACACGGTTGAAAATCGATTGCAAGATTCAATTCTTTAAGGCTTTCATCATAACGGTTTAGTCCCGTATAGAGAGCACCAAGTTGGCAATGACAATACGGATCCGTTGAACCCAATTCAATGGCTTTCTTCAAATCATTTTCGCTTAATTTATAGAGTTTTTTTTTGAGCAGTATGGCACCCCTGTAAACAAGAGCGGTTTTATGAGTAGAGTCAATTTGTAACGCCTTATTAATACTTGTCAATGCTTGATCATATAATTGAAGAACATAAAATGATACTCCTCTATGTGCAAATGCACCAGCATTGTTTGGTACCATTTCTAATACTCTATTGAAATCTTCAAGTGATTCTTTAAATTGACCTAACGCCAAATATGTATCCCCACGAGTTTTTAGAGCATGCGCATTATTTGGTTCCATTTCTAATACCCTGTTGAAATCTTCAAGTGATTCTTTACATTTACCTAGCATCAGATATGTATCTCCACGAATTTTTAAGGCATGTGCATCATTAGGATTTATTATCAATGCCTTATTTAAATCGGCAAGTGATTCTTCATATAGACCAATTACTTGATGAACATCTCTACGAATTTTTAGAGCAAATGCGGAATTAGGATCTATTGCCAATGATTTATTCAAATCTTCAAGCGATTTATCATATTTGCCCAATGTTTGATAAATGTCTCCACGAATTCTTAAAGCGAATGCATTATCTGGTTCAATTTTCAATGAACTATTTAAATCTGCCAATGATTCATCGTGCCTATATAATATCCAATAATTATGTCCACGAATTCTTAAAGCGAACGCATTATCTGGTTCAATTTTCAATGAACTATTTAAATCTGCCAATGATTCATCATGTCTATCTAATATCCAATAAATATGTCCACGAATTCTTAGAGACAACGCATCATTTGGATCAATTTCTAATACTTTGTTTAAATCTGCAAGCGATTCTTCATATTTTTCTAAAATTCTATAAATATCTCCACGAGTTCTTAAAGTATATACATCATTTGGATCAATTTCTAATGCTTTATTCAAATCTAAAAGTGATTCTTTATATTTTTTTAAAAACTGATTAGCACTTCCACGGATTTTTAGAGCAAATGCATCATTTGGATCAATTTCCAATACTTTATCTAAATCTAAAATTGATTTTTCATATTGCCCTAATAAGAGATAAATATGTCCACGGCTTCTTAGAACAATAGTAGAATTAGGATCGATTTCTAATAATTTATTAAAATCCTCAAGTGATTCTTTATAATTGCCCAACTTTTGATGAATATCACCACGAATTCTTAAAGCATATTCATCATTTGGCTTGATTTCTAATGATCTGTTCAAATCCGCGAGCGATTCATTATATTTCCCTAATTTTCCAAATGTTTCGCCACGAGTTCTTAAAGAATATGCATTGTCAGGTTCTATTTCTAATGCTTTATTTAAATCAGAAAGTGATTCTTCACATCGGCCAAACAATAAAAGTATATCCCCACGAATCCCTAAAGCATATTCATTGGTTGGTTCTAATTCCAATGCTTTACTAAAATCTGCAAGTGATTCCGCGTAATTATTCATAAAAAAATTAACATTTCCTCTGCAAATAAATGCATACGGATTATCAGGCGTTATCTCCAATGCTTTATTCAATTCTGAAAGTGATTCATTATATTTTCCTAACTTTTGATATGCTTCTCCACGAATCCATAGAGCGGTTGCGTCATTTGGATCAATTTCTAACGCATTATTAGAATATGTAAGTAATCCTTCATAATCTTTCATGCATGATAACACGTCTCTGCGAATAGAATGTCGAAATTCTAATTTTTTTTCTATTTTATTATTTGAAATATTTATATAATTAAAAACGTTCTATAAAAATTAGCAATAAATAACATATGTATGAGTGTGAATAATTTTAATCACCATTTGTGAGCTCTAAAAGCTGTAAATCAACATCCGAAAGAGACAAATCTAATAAATATAATAATATAGATTGATAAGTGTTAATAATAATATATTAGACATTTAATTCATAATTTGCCCATCACTAATAGAAGTAATACACACAGGTAGAACTATAAATATTTACTAAATCTATTATGATAGAAACCTTTGTTATATACCTTTTCCTACAGTTTGCTAAAAATTATCATATACAACTTATGGTGTAATATGCAACTTTTATTGTGGCATTCTAAACAGAATTTTACATCCTATAAGATCAGGTGTAGCGTGGTAACATAATAATTTAGCATAAGGATTAGCATTAAAGTTAGGGTAGAGAATTATCAAAGACCGTTTCTACCCAAAATTTCGCAAGGTTTTTTTTTTTTTTTGTTAAAACGGCTTCATAAGCAAAACTATGAGTACAACGTTTTTAAAAATCCTCTATTTTCTTCGATTTCACATTACACTTGATCTTACTATCTGATGGAAATAACACCAAAGAGGTTTGTAAGAATACTTGTGAAAAAGGTTTATTGTTCTACCGTGATAGGAGTAATACAATAAATAAATATACCATAATCGTTACTTCTCATTACAATAAATAATTTTTTGCTAAGTCTTTCTCGAACTTTTGCCAATTTGTAAAGACAGTTTACCGGCTCTAATGGTTAAATTTTGCCGGTAGGTCACGAGGGAAAAGTATTTTCTTTTTGGGATGCTTATTCCTCACAACTTATTGGGTTGATATTACCGATTTTGACATCATTAAACCGGAAAATTGTCATTACAATTTTCGTTAACTCAAGAAAGATTTACTTAGTAAGAAAAATTATTTATCTTAGGGCGTGAAACTTAAGATATTTTAATATATTTGCACACTTTTTAATATATTATTATTAAGCAAATCGCATTAAAATATTTACCGCTAATTTTTGTATTATTATAAGTAATCTTGATTTTAGAGAATTTCATGTTAAGTAAGGATTCTGTCATGATAAAATTATTAAATTAATATGTTTTGCATACATACAACATACAGCATGAAATAAAAAGTATTCACCATCATCATCAGTAAGAGACGATTGTGTATGCTTCATTATTAATAAACTGTCGGTTTTCACTTGTACATATTTACCAACATCGTTAATCGTGTCATCATCTATATATAAAATAAACGTAAATGGTTAAAAAATAGGATATTGATCGATATTGAACGAAAACTTAGAAAAATTTAAATAATAGGCTTAAATAATATATGTATATTATATGGATTTTTATCAAAACAGCAGAATACAATATATATAGACTAAAAGCTCCGTTCTGATTTTCACTGTATATATTAGTAAAATATGCAGAGCGGCGTTTATACTCATAATACTCATCTTAAATCTTTGTGAAATTTCAATAACATATACATTACCTGAACTCTGTGGTTTTACCACGAAATCGAGAATCTTACTCACATGGTTATCAGATAGATATGAAGTAAAGTCAAATTCTAAATCTTGAAGCACATATTCTCCTTTATACATTTGATTAAGCTTTTTATCGAAATAACTAAATAACCCTCGCGCCTCTGGTCGTCGTGAAGGTTCATCATCCCAACATCTTTTCATAATATGTTCATAATCTGGATGTAATCCGAAAATAGGTGGTGGACGGAGACCCTTTTTAATATCGCTAGCAAGGAGAAAATTAAATTCACGATCGTGAAATGGAATACACCTAGTTATAAGTTGCCACATAATTATCCCCATACTATATATATCAGCTGATGGTGTATATTTTTTATCGAATAAAACTTCAGGAGCGATATAAGGCATGATTCCGAACACTTTATCAGCTGGATTTTTATCAGCAGAACCACATAATCCAAGATCACTAATAAACCATCCGCGCTGATCAGATAAAATATTTCCAGGGTGAAGATCTTTATGTACTATATCATTAACATGAATTAACGTAAGTTCTTTAAATATTTGACGGAGCAAAAAATATATTTCTTTCCACGTAAATTTTTTTTCTTTGCATTCAAGAAAATCATTAAGACTTCCATATTCCATATAATCTAAAATCAGCATGAATTCTCCGCTATCGGGAAATCGAGTAATACCATAACATTGGATACCAAAAAACCCTTGAGTTGACAACATGACATTATGTAATGCCTGTTAAAATATATTATAAAAGTATGTAATTAGTTGATATATAATGTAATATGATCGATTAATAATATAACCATATACTAGCCTCTTCAAGAAATACAAGATTTAAATTATTTGATTTAAATAATAATTTTAATGCAATTTTACTATGACCAGATCTTAGAAATTTTTTGTTATCGTCATCCCAATCTATAACCCACCCATCTGTCCAAGTAGCGGTATAAATGGATCCAAACCCACCGTTTTTTAAAAATTGTACATTCTTAAAATTTTCAAAAGGCACCCACTCAACAAGTTTTCCTAAAAAAATGACAAACGATTGGCAAGACTGTAAAAGTTGATCTACAAATGCATTTCCCGAGGTCCAGTTTTTATAATTATTTTTAAGATAATTTTTAATGCAATTATTACAATATTTTGAAGAAGTTCGTTCGCCTTTGCATTGCGTACATATTGTAATGAAATCAGACTTTTTTCGAGCCTTTTGGATTTCGTCTCTAAACTTTTCTCTCTGCATATACGAATTGACTAAATATTCTTTTTCTTGAAGAGTAAGTGACTGATTATTCTTAATATGTGAATGAAAAGTTTCAAATGAATTTTCTCTATATGGAAATTCGTAATCTAACATAACTTCCCTAATCTTTTCGTATGATATTATAGCTTCCATCCTTTCATGTAGTGAATTCTTTAGGTTTAATTACTATAATATATTTATAACGAAGGAAAATCAAGTGTTAATACTAATTCTATAGTCCCTAATATTTCTTTTTGAATATTTCTATTCTATAGCGTAAAATGGTTTAAGCAAACGGCAATTATTCGATATAAAGCCTAATGAATTTGTCATACTGTATAATTAGTGATGCAGGGGAATTATTTCCAAAATTGTGGAACGTTTTTTAATTAACGCTCTAATCAAGTTGTTTCATTTTCGTGTTACACTTATGATTATTGTGATTCGTTGTATGCTTTTTTGATTAAGATCTGCTTCCATTTTCAGCGAAAAGTTCAATATGAAAGGAAATAAAGGTCTCACCAAATTGAGACGGTTTTATATAGTCTTCTTTCTTGCTATTGTCCGTGTTTGTGCTATTGCTTGTGTGTGCTCTGATCATGCTTCATAAGGCGATAAGAGGCTAGACTCTAAACTAATATCCTCTATTATTGGCTTTGACATCATTTTTACAAGTGTCTCGACTTAATTCTCATATCTGTTTCCTGGATTTTAACACTTTATAATTTTTTATATTTGATGTTTTATCGGTTTGATGAATTGATAATCAATGATCATCAAAAACCGATCGTGACGAAAATATTTAACTATCAGTTCAAAATTCTATTTTTCCTTATTATCATTAATAAACATCTAATATGACTTATGCTAAGAGAATTAATTACCAAACCCACAACAAACCATACAATAATAGAATTTATTTAAAAACACTATACAATAAGACCGTACAAAATTATTTACTTGGTTTTCATATCATGGGGCAGTGATCAGTGATGCGAGCGCAGCTTTTTTTTTATACAGTGCAGGACAGTATAAGACATCCATTTTTTTCTAGATGCACCAAATTTTAAAAAAATTTTTATGATAAAAATGATAAAAAAAAAAAAATTAACCAATCCAAATTCTTAAATTTATATATACGTGTCAAATGTTTAAAAATCATATAGTTTAAATTGTAATAACTTTTTTAAAATTAAAAATTTTGAAAATTCCTCAGATTTGTTATTTAAATAAATTATTATTGCTCGTCTCTTCATGTGCCCCTTCCTCGCACACAACAGTCATGACCAACCTTCATAACTACAGTCACGTCAGCTTATGCAAACGATGTAATCGGAACAAGCTGCAGGATGTCACGTGAGCAGATCTTTTCGAGGATAGTACTTCGATCTCTTTGTTGTTTCTTTTTCATTTCCGCGACAAGTCCAGTGACTCTGTAGTAATGTATCGCCCCCCTTCTGCTCAAACCCTCTCTTCTTCCTCTTCTTTTTTTCTTTTTCTTTTCCTTTTGGGCGTGGTGGGGGGATAGCTGGACACAATGTCGAGCAGAAAATTCAAAGAACAAAGAGATCGATGCAGATCATCAGGTTACCTAAAAAACCATTTCATCAATGATCTGCTGTCACACAGAAAACCAGTGACCCGTAATAAGTTTCCGCCTTGTGACTTTGTTCACAAGGGGATCATTATTATTGCTCATCTCATCGTGTACCCTTCATAACTACAGTCACGTCCTTTTATGCAAACGATGTAATACAGTATGGGACTATTGATGAGGATCGTGCAATCTTGTGATATAAGAAAGACAATCCTGCCTATACACAACCAATCTAAAAAACATAATAATACCTACACTGTAACATCATCTCACATAATATCCTGTAAAACATTTAACTCTTCTTACTATGCCTGTTACATATGCTGCTATTACCTAAGAGTGGTGTGGGGTGTATACACCTGCTTTAATCCATATGTCATTTTCCTTAACCATAATTTTAAGCAGTGTGGAGTGTTTACACCCGCCTTACTCATACAGTCAAACCTCCATAAATGCAACTCGTAGGGACAAGCCTACAACGTGCATTTAGGGAGGTTTGCATTTAGAAAGAGCTAATTAAATTGCCGCTTTAAAAATTAGATCATCAAGTTTGTGTAACTTCTACAAAAACTGTATAATCTATCTTAAATACTAAAATTTGATTGTCTACGTGCATTTAGGAAGGTTAGTGTGATATAAAATTGTTATTTAAGAGAATGTGCATTTACAGAATACAGAACATGCATTTAGTACTAATAACATCTTACAGAAAAAAATGTGCATTTAGAGTGGTATTGCATTTATAAAGGTTGCATTTATAGAGGTTTTACTATACTACACATGAACATATGAGACTGTATGCCTTGTTTACCTCTATATGAACATGCGTGTTCATTTTCTTCAACTTTTTTTTTCACAATACCTGTTCAGTGTACTATATAGATTGCTATTACCTAATAGTAGTGTGGAGTGTACCTACTGCTTCAATCTATGTGTCATTTCCCTTAACCATAATTTAAGGCAGTGCAAGTTTACACCCATCTTGCTCATACCCATGCACAAACATATGCATCTGTATACCTTGTTCATACCTTTACACAAATTTGTATGTTCTTCTTCTTTTGTTTTACAATACCTGTTGCCTATACTATACTATTACTCAAAAGCAGTATGGGGTGTATACAGCTACTTCAATTTATTTATTATTTTCTAACCATCACTGTAATTTAGGTGGTGTAGGGTGTTTATATCCACTTTACTTATTCCTTATACCTTTATTCAAAACCTGCATGTTCATCTCCTTTTATTTTACATTTTTTTTCTGGTTGGTACCTCAAATAGGTTACCATTTCTTTAGACAGTATGGGGTATATACACCTGCTTCATTCTATTATCATTTTTCTTAACTATAACTATAATTAAAAAGTAGTGCAGCGTGTTCACACCTACATCACTTATACACACTGTCACAATTCGAAATTGTGACATTTGAAGATTCAAATTTCCCAATTAGTTTACCCCTATAGATAGATCTTTTCTTAATTTAGTATAGATAACTTCGTTTCTATTTTTGTATATTTCATTAAATAATAGTCAAAATCTGTGTAAACTTGATGATAGACATAAAATCACTCCTTTTTGTAAAATTTTACATAACACATTAACGTGTTAGCACGTATACGTGTTAAGGAGTGTAAATTTCAAATATTCTCGATAGCATGTTAAACATACTAGGCTTAGTTGTAATAGATGTAGCATAGTAAACAACACGTTAATGTGCTAGATTAGACATTAATGTGTCTACTAATTAATTCAAATGTATATAAACGAATGAATTTGACTATAATAAAGAAGGAGAACCCAATCCAATACAATAGAACCAATACAATACAATAAAATACAAGTATAAAAGTTTCCTTCAATTTTACTTAAAGAAAAATAAAGGAAGTAGGCTAGTGTAGTGCTGAAGAGACCTTTATTTGAGTAAATCAGAAACCTATCTCCTAGTAACTATTAGAGTTAAATTGGTAAAACGTATATGCTCACCCACCTTAATAGTTACAATACACATAAATATATTTATTTACATGGCATACATGAGTATGTGCATTTTTACTTATATATTACCAGTACTTCTCTAAACTTAATTTAAGAGTAGTGTAGGGTGTACACATTCATCTTACTTTATATACATGAATATTTGCATCTATATATCTAATTTCAGCCTCTACAATAGAGCTGGGTTCATCCCTCTTTTTATTATCAAATGCCCTTTTTTTAGTTGAAATCTCTAACATGATGACTCTAATGCTATAGATATTAGCACTATATCAGCTGTTTGCCTGAACAGTTTTACACATTTAAACTTTAGACATTTTACATAACATTATACTATTTATTTTCTTTTTGATTCATATCAAATGCTGAAAGTTCTAAATCCATAATATATTTCTTTGAATTTTCGTATTTGATTTGTTTATATGTTTTTGACTCTTCAACAAACTTTTGGCTCCTTTTATTTGAACTTCAAATCAATTTAAGTAAAATGTGCTCTAAATTTTTACCTTTATCTCCTCAATATGCATAATATACAGTCACAAGTTCACCTTTTTTTTATTTTAATGATTTGCTCATTGTACATCTTCTGGTACTCTGACTCTATTTTTGATACTATATTACCAACTCTAGCAGATTTTTGGTAATAAACAAAAATGCCTTGTATCCATTTTTTTTAACTCCAATTCCATTATTATAACAGATGCTAACGACTTTTGTTTTTAAATAATATTACTATATTTGTCTATTCTAATTATAAATGAATGCTTTATGTTCATTCTTTTTAACTCAATTTTTTTTTGTTACAATATCATTTCTAATTATTATTGTAACATTTTGCAAAGTACAATTGCTAATACTTTTTCAACTTTGCTATTTTTCAAGACTATTTTACCAGGATCCTAAGAGGTTAAAGTAGTGTTTTTGCAAAAAATGCATCAGCTATTGCTTTTTTTTTCTTCTGGTTCCAAAATTTATTATAAGATCAAAGTTTCTAGTATTACACAACTATTACACATATCAGCAAATTTTTGATAATAAACAAATGCTCTGTGTCTGTCCTTTTCAACTCCAGTTCCATTTTGATAACAGACCCCAACAGCTTTTATTTATAACAGCCTTACTCCTATCTGCTAATTTCCGTTATAATATGTTTCTTTTTTTAATTTTAATTTTCTTTTTGTTACAATATCCAACTTTATCTTCTGTTATTATTTTATAACATTCTTGCAAGGTACAACTGCTAATGCTTTTTCTATTTTCTCACTTTTTAAGACTAGCCTTTTTTTTTCAGATCCAGAAAGGTTCACATATTGTCCACATAGTGTTTTTGCAAAAATGCATTAGCTATTGTTTTCTCTCCCAGAAAGATATTGTAAAGTTTCTTGCATTACACATATCAGCAGATTTTTGGTAATAAATAAATGCCTTGTATTTGCCATCTTCAACTCTAATTCCAATATCCAAATGGCATTACCAATACCTTCTATCAATATTTTATATACTTTTGTAACATTCTTGCAAAATACTTGTGTCCTCTTTACAACTCTATTCTATTATTGATAACAGATACTAATGGCTTCTGTTCCAATAGCATTATCCATATCTGCAGATTTTAATTATAAAAAATGGATGGTATATGTTTATTCTTTCCCAATTTTCTTTTTATCACAATTACTCAACATCACACATTTTGTAGTGTTTCCTATTTATTATTATACCTTTTTTGCACAATACATTTGCTAAAATTTCTTCTAATTTACTACAACAAAAATATCACCAAGACCATTCTTTACTGTGATACAGAGGATTAATAGTGTTCTTGCACAATGCCTTTGGCTATTGCTTTTCTCCCTCTGGTCCTGAAAATTTATCATAAGGATCAAAATTTTTAATATGATGTTCTTGCAAAGAACTTTATAGCCTAACTTGAATATAATTTTTCATTATTTCAAAGAAGGCATTTTCAAGTCCAAGTCCAATATTGTATCTCGTATATAAACCCAATATTTGTGAAGCTTCAAATTTGTGACCTGGTTCACTTTACAATATTGGCATAATAATTCTACACCAATATTGGTTTACAAGTGCATATTTTCAAAGTTTTCCAATATGATATAGTAGTGTTTGATAATATCAATATTGAAAATTTCTCTGAAGACTTGAAAATTTCCTTTTCTCTTGCTAAAAAACTGGCTTGTTCTTGCAATAGAACTGAACACAATTAAAGCTACAAATATTTAGAAGGTTCAAGGTAGTACATCACTCTTTATTTCATATAAATTTATATATAATCATATTAAATGTCACATCACATACATCATGTCAAACATTATAGTAAATTTTCATTGATATTCTAATGTCTGCAGCTCTAGACACAATGTCGAGCAGAAAATTCAAAGAATAAAAAGATCAATGCAAATCATTAGGTTATCTAAAATACCATTTCATTAGTAATTTGCTATTACACAGAAAGCCTAGTGACTTGCAATAATGTTCCTCTTTGTGACTTTGTTCACAAGCAGATCAAAACAATAAACTTAAAAAAGAGAGATTTTTATTTTAACTTAATTTAAAAAAAAGTTATAACAAATTGAATGTTTTATACTGTTCGAACTATAGTAAACTATTTTTTAAACTAGAGATTGAGTTGTTTAAAAGGTGTTAAAATAGAATGCTATATCAATTACTATAAATAATTCTGTAGCAAAACTTACTTGCTATTCTGTGACTACAATAAGGGTGGTGACAGATATTACATAATATTTTAGGGGGAGGAGGGTCTCTGGTATCTTATATTAAATATAGAAGTTCATAATATCTAATCAAATTTCTCTTATGTAGGGGAAGGAGGTAGAGTATAGTAAAATAATATTATATAATATATGTTACCACCCTAAGTATTTAAAATATATTAGTTTGCATTGATATTGGCATTTATTTGTAAATCAAAAAATTCTGTTACAGAACTTACTATTCTGATAAATGAGTTTATAATTTAGAATTACTGTCTTTCTCCTATATAATCACCACCTATATAATCATACCATAGTAAAACCTTTTTATAATCACACCAAAATCTGCAACTACTTTACTAATAAAATTATAAAAAAATATCTTTTTATAAGCACATCACATGATATGGACTATGTGATTATAGAGGAGGAAGATAGTATCTATATTATATTTTTAGCATGTATTAATATAACCAAAATTCGGTTACAGAACTTATTGATTATTCTGGTAAATATAAATATAGCTGTGTTAGTTTGTATCAAAATTATTATGATCTTCTATAAATAATTTGTTATAGGGCTTACACACTACTTCAGTAACTACAATATGTAGTTAAAATGAATAATTTATATTAGAATTGTCATAATTTCTATGATATGTGGTAAAAATATATTGGAATTTTATAGGTTCTATTATTAGATTTCAAAAATCCTATTATATAACATGCATACTTACTATTTATAAATTAATTTGTATTGGAATTATTATGATTTTCTGAAATAATTCTGTTATGGATCATACTTGCTATTTTGTTAACTATATTAAATATTTAAAGTGAGTTAGTTTGCATTTAAATTAATATGATTTGTTAATGAACTACAGATAAAATTCTGTTTTAGGATTTATTCACTATTCTGAATAAGATGAGTTAACTTGCATTGAATTATTATAATTCTATTGTGAGCTACTGTATACAATATTCTGTTACAGAATATACTTACTATTTTGGTAATTATAATATGCAATTAAATTTGAGTAGCTCGCAATATAATATTATAATTTTTATTATAAGTATTGTCGCAGATGATTGTGAAATCAGATTATCATGAAATCCACGTGATCTCCTTATCATCGGATTTTCTAAAATTTCCAAAAATCATGGAAACAATCAATCTAATCGATCTACACTATGTAATCAAAACAATTGAATGCTATAACCGGGGACTACCTGTCTACATGCTGCATAAATCACATTCTTGATATATATATAAAAGACCTTCTAACTATATTAAAAAGGTAACCCTAACCCTAATCCTAACCCTAAACACGAGGCAAAAATTTTTTTTTGTTAGTAGTTTTATAGACTTTATTTTGCCTCGTGGTTAGGGTTAGGGTTAGACATGAGGCAAAATTTTTTTATCGTTAGTGATTTTATAGACTCTATTTTGCCTTATGGTTAGGGTTAGGGTTAGAGTTAGAGTCGCTTTGATACACTTAGAAGGTCTTTTATATATAGATATCAAAAATGTAATTTATACAGCATATAGGCATACTGACCAGTTATAGCATTTGATTGTTTTAATTACGTAGTGTTATCCTATATCCACTTCTTCAAAGATATTAGGTAACTAGAGTGATCTTAGACAGTGAACACTTTGTGTAACTTCAAACTTTGTTACTGTGGTATATCTAAGTCAGTATGGCGTTTTTAAGAAAACTTAACAAAGAAGATTTAAGGCAATTTGCAATTACGAAAGAGGCTACAATTAAAAGTATATGAGGATACTAATAACTGTTTGATTTGTGTAGTTAATAGTTGTTTTTATTATTGAAAGTGTATGAAGACTCGATGTTGAACTTGAGGTCCACATCGGCCACTTTTATACTTTTTGAAATTTTACAAATGTAACGGTCAATATCTTTTACATGTGTAATATATACTATAACTATTATTAATAAAATATATAGTATAACTAGTATAAATATAATATATGTAATAAATAATATATATGTAATAAATAAAATATCTAGAATATAAGCTATAAATATGACATCTTTTAGATATGTCAGATCTACGATTTTTGTCCGCAGCAATCGCCTAGCCAATCAGATCGTTGGTCTATTAATAAGTATAGGAGTAAATATTTGACAACTCATATCTTGGTAACCAGAGGTAATACAGGGACGTACTATAGCTTATTCGAACCGTCTCATCGCGCTAAATCGAATAGTAGTTGTTACATCGAATTTGGATAACTAGTACAAAAGTTATGTCCGTTTTTGTGATATTTTACAGGTTAACATTCTCCCGGACTTATTTTCGAATTCCATGAGAACTCAACAAAGAAAGTAAAGGTCTGAGGTTCTCAATCTTGGGATGCTAGATAAAAGAAAATGCTTTGTTCTATAAATAGCATCTATGCCATATGGAGAGAATATCTTATAAACACGAGTAGCTGCTTTTTCATAATGCTTCGTTAGGAGATTAGACAAAACAGTTCGTTGAACTGGGGTTTTTGGCTTGTTTGCTAGTAATTATCCCAGATAGTAGGCATAAACCAGAGATTTGATTCGATTCACTTCATTGTTTCTAAGTCTGGCTGTGTCCATTAGTGCTTGATAGGTCTTTCGAACCTTAATTTTTGTTTTATCCCTTTGATCATAAGGGGGGTTCGATATTAACGTTAGCTGGCTCTGTTTCTTCTAGTTCTTGTAGAACTAATTCTACTAATTCTACTAAAGTTGTCATTTTACAGCTAAAAAAATAAAACTAAAAATAAAAAAAATAAAAAAAATAAATAAAACGTCTATATAATGATCATGGGGTCCCATGTTTGACGGGTATAGTATTTTTTTAGTAAGTAGGCATTAATTAGTGCTTATAAGATTTGTCCATCCATGGTACGAAGCTTGTAAACATCTTGTGCTACTTTACTATGGATGAAATAGGGTCCTTTCCATTTTGGTAATAATTTGCCTGTGAAATGTTTATCTTTTGCAGCATCATAACATAGTACTTGTTCTTTTTTTTCAAATAAGCGTTTAACTTTCTTGAGCTTCTTATCCCAGTAGAACTTCTGATGTTGTTGTGATTTCTCAATATTCTTCTTTGCTTGGGCCCGATTGGCAGATAAATCTTCTATAACAGAGTACAATCTTGTTAAAAGATTTTCTCTTGGGTTTTCTTGTAATCCAAAAAATAGGCAATTTCGGTTCTCTGCCGTATGCAAGTAAGAAGGGTGTGAACTTGGTAGTGGCATGTTTAGAGCTTCTATAGGAGAACAGGACAGAAGGTATCAATCTATCCCATTCAGTATTGTCAGTAAATTCTTCAAGTTCATCAGGTACTGGTTCTCCACTCACATGGGTGGTATAGATAGTAGCTCTTTTTCCCAAGTAGCGAATCTTCAAGGTGTGGTTATCAAAATCAAGGTTTGCTCTGGACTTGTTAAACCAGTCAGTTCCTAACAAGAGGGTCTCATCCTTTGATTCTATAACTTGCAAATCAATAGGGATTGCAATATTTTGGAGGGTAATTTTCACATCATTAATGGATCCTAATGCTTTTTCTCTTTGTCCATTAGCAGTTACGACAATAGTCTTGGATTCTTGGTTGATTTTCAATCCTAATCTCTTCATTAACTTTGCAGTAATGATACTGACAGCAGCACCAGAATCGAGTATGGCAACTACGGGTTGGTTTTTAATATTAACATGGCACCTCATAGCTACAGTTTTTCTTTTAGGTCCTAATTCCACATGGTTAGCTTCAGTAATGGGCGCATTATTTCTCTTCAATGTTTGGGCGAGGTATTTTCGTTGGTTAGGGTATTGGAGCAACTGTCCATAAGTAGCTTGGGCGGGTCTATTCAAAAGATCTTTGGAAATGTCATAAGGTTCCAATTGATCAATTACTGAAGGGAGTTTCTGGACTCTTTTCTTGGTAGGTTTGGCAGGTTTAGGGCTTTCAATGGGTTCTTCTATCATGTCCTCAAATTCAGGTTCTTCCACATGAACAGCTCTGTTCCTTAACTTTATTTCTTTTTGGGATTCTGACTTCTTTTGGATTTCTTTTTGTGCTTCTTTTTGCACTTTTCTATTAGTATTATAAGGTTTAGGACGAGGTGCACGGGTGACATAAATTTCCTCTTCTTCAGAGTAATCCTCTTCTGCAGCAGCATAATGGATTCTTTGTTTGTTCTGGTTTCTGTTGGTCATTTGGTAACGCTGTTCCTTGGTTGGCAAACGTTCAGACATGCAATCTCTTGCAAAATGTCCTTTTTCACTACATCTGTAGCAAACAATATTGGATCGAGAATTATTGGTAGGCCTGGGCTTCTGGTAGGATTGATTGGATTGTTTTGGGCGATAGGTTGGCTCGGTTTGAGCACTCAAGGCAGATGCAATGGTGGCATAGTTTAATGACATTTGATTCATTTGCTGGGTAAGTTGTTCAATTTCCTTTTCATAAGCAGCAGCGTTAGGGTTACTTGGTCCAGGGTTAGCATTAGTAGCGAAGTCAGTTCCTTGTTCATAGGTTCTAGCAAGTTCAAGAAGAGCAGCTAAATCATTAGGGTCATGGGTGAGAAGAATTGGTAGGATTGCAGGGCGTAATCCCTTTTTGAAATAAAACAATTTTTGAGGATCAGAGAGTTGTGCCGCTTGGGTGTTAACTCTCTTGACTAATCTTTTAAATCTAGCATAATAAGAGTCAACAGATTCTTCAGGGCCTTGTTTTAATGAATCCAGATCCCTAAGCCATTTGTTGTGCCATCGTTGGGTACAGAAAGCGTTTTTAAAGGCGGTTTCCACAGCGTTCCAATCAGTTCCTGCATTAGCATAGTTGTTAACAGTAGTGGTCCAATCTTCAGCATTATCCCTTAAGAAAGCAGCAAGAATATCCTTCTTTCTACCCAAATTCCATTTGTTTGCTTGACTAGCTTTGTTAAAGTCCTCAATCCAAGTAAGTGGGTCTTGGGTTCCGTCTCCTTTGAATGGTTCAATTCTCAATAACATGCCTCCTTTTTCATGTTCTCTCAAATAATTCAAAACGTCATGAGCGGTAGTCATTGCGTTGATAGGTAATGGAAGGGGAGTGGGTAAACGTGTAGGTAATAGGGTAGGGCTAGGTTGTGGTGTATTAACAGGTGTTAAAGCAAAGAGATTTTCAATAGAGTCACTATAATCTTCAAAGTCTTTGTGTAGACGGTCTTCTTCTTCAAATTCAGCAGGTAAAGAAAAAGGGTTTCTATGAAAACAACTAGTATAAATAGTTAAACTAGCAATACTACGTATTATATCAGTAAGGTTGCCAGGAGAGGACGAATATCTAAAGCTAAAAATAAGTTTAAAAATAGTATTTTTATACTGGGGTAAGTTAAATTGGGTATAAATTTGAGATATTTGATAAAAGTATTCTAATGATTTTCCAGAGAAATCACTAACAGGATATTCAGCACAATACCACTGATAGAAATTTTGAAAATTTTTGGGAATAACAGTAGTTATTGGGTAGCAAATAATACAAGAGTCGTCTATTTGACTTAAAGGGGAGTCTGAGAAATGTTCTTGCTGATGTATAAATAATTTTAAAAGATATCCGTCAAAGTTAAATTGCATAAAATAATAACTAAGATGATAATAATAAGGAAAATAACAGGAGAATAGAAGGGTTTTAACAATCAAAAGCTTGAGTTTGCTTTAATTGAGCACAATATAAGTCCGCTAATCTGAGGGTTTTCAGGGAAAAGACAATAGTTCCGTCTTTTTGTTCAGAAGAGTCAACAAGTTTATCCAATTCTTGTTCAAGATATTTCTTGTAGAAAGGAGCTTTCCAGGCAAGAGTATTTTCAATGTGTGCAGGTGTATTTGGGGTTGCAATACCTTTTCTAGGCATCAAATTTTCAAGTTGGTTTGGTTGGTTATACTTCAGTATTTAATTCCGAACGATAGTTTTGCGAAGTATGTCACGTGACCAAAAATTTCTTTCTTGACGTCCAAAAATGCCGTCAACACGATTTACGGATTCCAGAGGCGTTTTCGTCCTAAGATAAGCTTAGTACAAAAGATGCGGAATCGTCCAAAGGATATACAGTCCAAATTTCAGCTCAATCGGAGCAATATTGATTGACTTTACTTAGTGGCAAACGTTCCACGAAGTCAACGTTTCAAATTTTATTTTTCCAAAATTCAGCACAGGTGGAGAAAGTATCTCACAGTCACCACCATATTGTTATCCTATATCCACTTCTTCAAAGATATTAGGTAACTAGAGTGATCTTAGACAGTGAACACTTTGTGTAACTTCAAACTTTGTTACTGTGGTATATCTAAGTCAGTATGGCGTTTTTAAGAAAACTTAACAAAGAAGATTTAAGGCAATTTGCAATTACGAAAGAGGCTACAATTAAAAGTATATGAGGATACTAATAACTGTTTGATTTGTGTAGTTAATAGTTGTTTTTATTATTGAAAGAGTATGAAGACTCGATATTGAACTTGAGGTCCACATCGGCCGCTTTTATACTTTTTGAAATTTTACAAATGTAACGGTCAATATCTTTTACATGTGTAATATATAATAAAACTAATATTAATAAAATATATAGAATAACTAGTATAAATATAATATATGTAATAAATAATATATATGTGATAAATAAAATATCTAGAATATAATCTATAAATATGACATCTTTTAGATAAGCATAGGTAAAGTTTGTTTTGATTGGTTGTTTATTTTAATTGTAAATCACTATTACACAAGTTTTTTTATATTGTTTATAATAGAATTTCTCGATCTAAAATATAAAAAATATTATTTTTCTGATTAAAATAATTCAAAATTTCAGGGATTACATTTTAAAACCAGATCTTTCATATTAGTATTTGTCATCCAGTCGGATCCAATCATTTCACTAACTTACCTTAGAAACGATTCTTTTAATATATGTATATTATGTCTATGTTAAAAGAATCGCTTCTAAGGTAAGTTAGTGAAGTGATTGGATCCGACCGGATGACAAATGCTAATATGAAAGATCTGGTTTTAAAATGTAATCCCTTGAAATTTTAAATTATTTTAATCAGAAAAATAATATGTTTTATATTTTAGATCGAGAAATTCTATTATAAACAATATAAAAACAATCGTGTAACAGTGATTTACAATTGAAATAAACAACCAATCAAAACAAACTTTACCTATGCTTTTTAGATATGTCAGATCTACGATTTTTGTCCGCAGCAATCGCCTAGCCAATCAGATCGTTGGTCTATTAATAAGTATAGGAGTAAATATTTGACAACTCCTATCTTGGTAACCAGAGGTCGTACAGGGACGTACTATAGCTTATTCGAACCGTCTCATCGCGCTGAGTCGAATGGTGGTTGTTTCATCGAATTTGGACCACTGGTTCAAACGTTATGTCCGTTTTTGTGATATTTTACAGGTTAACGTAGTGTAGATCGATTAGATCGATTGTTTACATGATTTTCAGAAATTTTAGTGATACAGAGATTACGTGAATTTCACGATCATCCGCGACAGGTATTATAAATAATTTGGTACAAAGCTTACTATTCTAATACCACAATATATAGTTAAGATAAGTTTGCTTGCATTAGAATTGTTATAATTTCTATTGTGAGTTATTGTAATAAATAATTTTGTTACAAATCTTATTTGCTTATTCTTAATAAAATACATATTATAAATTAATAATAACACAATTTTTTAATTTTTATAAAGTTATATAAGTGCTACTAAAGAATATTATAAATAGCCAGTAATAGTGCAAAACATAATCATGAATTTTGAACTAATAAGTGGAGTAACTTGTAAATTAATAAAATCAGAAATATATATTACAGGTAAATTGAATCTATCACTAATTCTATTTCAACTTACAGATATAGAAAGACCTTTTTAAATGCACTCTTATAAGTGCACTCACTCTTTATATGCACTTTTAACACAGTACCAAGCTTGGGACTTAGATCCTAAATACACCCTCTATATTCTGTATTGCAAGTATATGTTTGGCTCTGATATATATAAGTTATTTTCTTAAATACTTTTTATGTAATTTTATAGTATAGGCAAGGATCAACAATTTCAAAATCTCATATATACAGAAATTACACAATTTACAAATAATTGTGCAATTCAAATCTGCTTTTTTGGTTAATTATTCTAAATTTATTTTTATATCAAACCATTAATTTTAGATTTGGTAAAATAAAAAATATTCCTAAAAAAGTAGATAATAGTGCTAAAAAAGAAATTATAATTCTGAATAATGCTTTAAAAAGCCTAGAAAATGTATATATTTCTTGTTTTAGCAAGAAAGTACAAGCAAATGTATATAGTGTTATTGAAAAATTTATTAATATAAAAAAAAAAGATTTGATAAAGCAATCCATAATTAGCTAATATTTTTATATTGAAGTATCACAATTGACAGATCAAAATACTAAAACTTTGATAATTGATAGATGATTTATTTGCATATTGTTACAAATTATAATTTGTAATATTAGAAAAATTTAATTTTTTATTTTATTATTAAAAATTTTTATAGAAATTAGTTTTTCTATTTTTGACTGTTTGAGCAGTGATTTCTATATGATTGCTCTATTTACCTAATTATAGCATACTCAGCATGCCATTATATCAAACATACTGTAGCAAAAAATTTTATGTCTCTAAATTATGAATAATATACACAGGTTGAATACAAAAATATCAGATAACATATTAGCTATCCAATATTCTTATATTATATATCAATATTTAGCAAGATATTATCATGCATAATAGCTTGATGATATCTTGCTAAAACCTGTCTGATTGCTTGAGTTTCTATTGGTCAAATATCTGACTAGAAAATATGGACATATTTTTGATTAATGTTAGTTAGCCAGGCTAAAAAATATGGCAGAATTTTGAAGTTTGGAATTTAGAAATTTTAAAAATCTGTTGCTATATTAGAAATTTTTATAAGATCAGATTGCTGGATCATTTTTGTTATCAATTTTTTCCGCTTACTCTTTGACAATTGATTTAAATACTGCTTACCTAGACATTTAAAATTTTTACTTGTCCAAAGCAAAACCAAGCAGAGACTGAATTAGTCATTATATACTAGTACATAGTCTCAGCTTTGCTTTACTTTGAACAAGTATTATGTAATCAAAAATAATTTAGTGTTGGGGTTTTTTATATCACATGTCAACTCTGTTTAATTGCCACAGACATAAATAATGATTATTATTGATAATTATCTCTTTTTTTTTAATGCAATTCTGTAATTATATACATATATATATTTTATTGACTATTTATTATATTGATTTCTTAAAACTTTTTTTTATAACTCTTCTTTCTTTCTCTTTGCGCTTCTTCATATGGAATTACATTTTCAGCTTTAGTGGCTACTACCAGTATATATTTTGTAGTTGTTTTTGATTTTATAAATACGTTTAACTACCATTCTTCTCTTTCTAGATGGGTTTTGAATTTTCTCTTTGTTGTTTCTTCATATGAAATTACATTTCAGCTTTGGTGGCTTCTATATATTTTGTAGTTGTTTTTGATTTCATGAATAAGTTTAACTACATAAATAATGCTATATATTATATTTTATAGTAAAATTTTTTTATTTTTACAAGCTTCGCCAATGGTTTCGTCAATCGTGTCAATCATTAACAGGTTTGTTAGGTACAGCATTTGACGAAATCTTTCATCAATTCAAAAATGGTTTTGTCAAGCATCTTTAATCTTGTGTGGTCTCTCTGAAAAAAAAAAGAAACTATTCCATATATAATATTGTTACTTTTTATGCATAGACTAGGTTAAATATATTGGATACTCTAAAACGAATATAGATAGAAATTGGAAAGTTACTGGCCAAATAAGTGTTTTGCAATTTTTTGATTGATATATAGCTATATAGTGAACGGCTTTTAATTCTATTGGCTTGTCATAAACATCGAAAAATTTGTATTAAGCCATTGAATAAAGTATGCACTATTAGGCGATTATTGTGTCCAAAAATGAGTTATCTAACTTAGTTGCATAAAAAGGTAATACGCCATGTCATACAGATATAAACTATCACTTGAATGGCTTCAAAGGAAGTTTTATATATATATATGTTTATATCGGAGCTTTTTTTATAACCTTTTTAATTGAAAAAATATTTAAATAATAGGGAAAATAAATTTGTCGCACCCGCGACATGTCGCACCCCCTGCTTCGACCAATCAAATCGCATGATTTTATAGGCAAAAAATTTTATTTTTTAAAAATTTAAAATTTTACTTAATAAAGTGTAAAATATATATATAATAGCATGTCATATAACGTTAAATTTTATTCTGAACAACTTTTTCTAAGTCGCAAAGATAGGTTGTCTTAGTAAAAAAAAACGTTTTATAAGAAAAATCAAAATTTCCCAAAGTTAGCACATATAAAACTTTTTTTTTACTAAAATAATCTACTTTTAACTTAGAAAGAAGTTGTTTAACATAAAATTTTACATGTAAAACTTGAATGTAAATATAGATTATATTAGTAAAAAAAAAGTTATATATGTGCTAACGATCGAAATTTTTGATTTTTCTTATAAAACGGTATTATTTTACTAAGACAATCTATCTTTATGACTTAGAAAAGGTTGTTCAGAATAAAATTTTACATTACATGCTTTGATATCGCTTATTTATTTTTACATTTTACTAGTAAAAATTTTAATTTTTAAAACTTAAAATTTTTTGTCTACAAAATCGTGCGATTTGATTGGTCGGAATCAGGGGGTGCGACAAATTTCTATTCCCNAAAAAAAAAAAAAAAAAAAAAAAAAAAAAAAAAAAAAAAAAAAAAGTGGTTATATAATAAAAGTTTGATTTTGTTGTAAAAATAAAACACCAGTGGTTATATAAATAACATAAGCGCTATATATTTTCAAGAACTTATATGCATTCTAGTAAGAGAAAAGAATATCTTTTTCTTAATTTATGGTTACGATTGTAAAATATTTAATTTGAGTTGTAAAAAAAAAAATTTAAATTAAATTGTTTGTTTCCGATCTATCTAACACTAACACTAAGTTAACCACTGTTTCTTACCGTTCAACACATGCAAACATGTGGTAATTATGCCAACCAACTGCCATTCGGTAATAATAGAATAATAGCGTAGACTATTTAAGAAGATCACTTTGTAACACAACACATTTTTACAAAGGAAAATATCACAAATGACATACGGAGTAATGCATATTTTTCCGCAATGACAACAATTAGTTTATTGAGTTATATTGTTTTTTTTTAAATTGTTGCACAATATATTTAAAACGTAAGTACTTACATGCGTATGTACAGTACATACGTACGTACGTGCGTCCCCAAGAGAAAGATAACTATCTCAGATCTTAAGGGCTTGTGCGTGAGAATCTACTTTGTTTATCCTAAAAGCTTAGTTAATCCTCTAAATTCATAAGCCCATCAAACATAGAGAATATACTATCTAGTTCTGAAAATTAACACTATCTTCTTACCATACTTTTTAAATCTCATAAATCTCAGATTGACACTAATCTGAAATTAACTAACCTGATATTAATTAACCTGATATTAAAGAAAAAAAAAAACTTGGGATATAAGGGGTGTGCATATTTTCAGAACAATACGATACTATTGTATTAATACCTCTATCACGATTACCTGGTACATACATAATTTAATGTCACATATGACTAAAATAGGTATCAACACTCTAAATATATTAGTAATATTGTTTCAAATTGTTAGGTTATGAAAGATCAATATTATACGAATTACGGAATAACTTTTTTGCCTTTGTTTAGTAGAAGGCCTAGATCTTAATAAACACTCACTCAGAGAAATTATTCATGTATTTTTGAAATACAGATTACGTAAAATCCAAAATACCGTTATTTTCATCGGCACTATAATAATAATAAATGTAAGCGACTAAGTTATTAAGTTACTATATTTAAATAAGATTTTTTTTTTTTAACAATTGAACAATTAAACACATTATATTAAATTTTTATACTAAACTTAATCTTTCTTAATTGGTAAGATTGTTGAATACAAATATAATGAAAAGCATATACATATGCAACTTTTCTACCAAATTCGTATTTCAATCAAGTTCATATATTTTGATCCATCATTGTATTTTATAATTTAGTAATCAGATCTAGATGATTTTGGTACTATTTGAATTGAAACAATCTGAATAGTATTAACATCATCATCAAGATATGATCACTAGATTATGAAATATTAATGATATATAAAAATATACATATTTGGATAAGATATGAATTTGGTAGAGAAATTGCATACGTAAAACTTTCATTAATTGAGATAAAAAAAGTCCACCAATTAAAAATAAATAAATAAAGTTTATGAATATTGTATTTATTGTTGGTATTCTCATTTCGGACTTTGACTTACGATACTTTAATTGATTTGGTAAAAGTTTTTTTAATAACCGAAAATTCTATTTAAATTTCCTCCTCTTTTACTCTTAAACTAATAATAATTGACAATATTATCACTGGAATTAACTATTCATATTAAACAATTTTGATTATGTGAAAATAATTTCTATCTTAATTACTATATGTATATCTAATATAAAAAAAAAACATATAAATCATAATTATCCTCTATATAAATAAATTTCACGCGTATTCTATGTTCTATATAAATAAATTCTATACTCTATATAGATCAATGTTATACAGATTCAGATTCAAGTTAATTTGTAAAATCGGGCGTATATAAGTTATTAATGAAAATATTAAATAAAAAATTGCCAAAAATTTTCTAATAAAAATTTGTATCAACGATTTTCCAATAAAAAGTGTATCAAATTATTAACCGATTTGCAATAAAAATGTGTATCAAAATTTGTCATCGGCTTTCCAATAAGAACGTACATCAAAGTTTATCATCGATTTTCCAATAAGAACGTATATCAAAATTTTCATCGATTTGCCAATAAGTATATCGAAATTTGTCAACGATTTGCCAGTTTGTCATAAGTATATCGAAGCTTATCACAGATTTACCAATAAGAACCAATAAGAACGTATGTATATCAAAATTTATCATCAATTTTCCAATAAGAACGTATATCAAAATTTGGCCAATAAGTATATCGAATTTGTCAACGATTTGCCAGTTTGTCAATAAGTATATTAATTTCTGATAGATCGAATTTGCCTTGCATAAATAACGAATACGTTTTTTTGAGCAGATGTCATATTTCTCCATACTATGTTCGTGGACAGACCAATAACTTTTCCATCTGTCATATTTATTAAACGACTTTCTTCGGTTACTCGCTTTTTAAATAAATTATAAGCGGTAACTTGTTTTATATTAACTTTTTGTTGTAAAGTTCGAATATAAGAATTTATATCAAGTTGTAAAAGTCCAGGAAAAATTAATGGATTTCGAAGATGTGTGACAAAATTTTCTACTTCACGTTTCGTATTCGTATCCATATTATTATGTCTTTGGAATTTATCATAAATTAAGTGGGCAACGGCCTATTTATATTGAAAAATATAGTTAGATCATGTGAATAATAGTTTCGGTTAACGACCTTAATCGACTGAAATGGTGGAAAAATTACAAAGAAAATACGACTTATCGGAAATAAATGAACAATCCGTTTTTTTTTTTAAGCGATAGAGTAAATAAAACCCCCTTAAACATGCTAAATATGCAATCACATCAATCATGTGAAGAGATCACAAGACAGTTATTGATACTATATCCTAAAATTAAATCTATTTTAATTATTTTAAAATAGGTTAGTAAATTCACGAAATATGTACGCGACAGGTTGATAAGATAGGCTTATAAAATATGCTGATAAAATATGCTGATAAAATATGCTGATAAGATAAAGGGTAAATATTAATCCAATGCATGAATAACATAATAATATGATAGGTTTCGATAATTTTTATTTGTTTTCCAATTTAAATAACTATTAAAAATTATTTTAAAGTAAAATATATTATTGATTGAATACAATAAACTGATATTCTGCAGAACATTCGCGTGTTTAAACCTTTTTATCATTTGTATGACTTTCTTAATTACTTTATTATATAGGGTATGATTCTCTTAGCCGAAGATTGCTTCACCGGAATTCACCAATTGAAATACCAAAAACTCGTATAGAATAACAAGTATATTTAAATTACATATTTAAGATATTTATAGTAAATTAATTTATATTTGATTTTTAGATGGTTATCTTTTTAGAATAATTTGCGATTTGTTGTGTACAGTATTAAATGTAATACCGTATGTACTGTGTTAAAGATCTAATAGAATTTTTTTTTTTTTTTTGCCGGTCCGCTATACATTCGGTACGATTCAGTGGTCGTATAATTTGTACGGTGATCACCGGTAATAAAATGTACTACTACGTACATTACGTATATGTAACCAATAAATAAAATAAACTAGGAATCGGAAACCTTGGAGCTCATAATTTTCTTATGAATGTTCAATTAATGGCTCCAACCCCCTGAAAAATTTGGTCATGTTGCAGATCAAAATTTTCAGGGGCGTTACAAACGGAAAATGCCGAAACTAGGATATAACAAAATTGTAATTCAGATAATTAAGGCGCATAGAAGTATGAGTCCTCCACTTCGTAACGGACAATAATCTTTATACGCCGGCACGCTATACTTTCAAAAATTCAGCGCATTACTGTATCATTACATTTTTGAATTCGCACAGTCGCAAAGCGTATCAGGAAAGCTCAAGATGCCAAGTCCGTGATCGTCAACATGTTAATCGTCATGTCAAATTGTGATCCAACACTATAAAAGGTTATTTCATTGTATGATGACCAAATTATCATGCATTATAGCCAACACAAGCTAACTTTATCGGGATCATGTCCTGACTTTCGGCCGTAACTAGTGAAGTAATGCTTTGGAATCTATATTTATTGGTTTTATTCATACCAGGAAGCTAGAATATTATACATATGGTACACGGCATATTATTACTTATTACATTTATATTATTGAGAACAATTATGAAAAAAGGTATAAAACTTTTAAAGAGACTTTCTCCATAATGTTACGAATCATTGCTCACACTGATATGAACATTTCACTATGACCAAGGATATTTAATCTGTAGCATTGATCGATGGTTCATCAGGAAATCCGTCCGTGTTATACATACAGTAAGTATGTTCTTTATAGTTACACAACAGGAATTTGTGTCTTACGATGTCTTCGTGTCGTGAGTTCCTTACATGATATTTAAAGCAAATTACTGTGGATGATATTTTAAAAAATTTATGGCCTTTCTGACAGCTTTATTTTTTTAAAGTTAGTTTATTAACAAAAAATATAAGTGAATTTTTAGTAGGTATGTATTATAGATTTACAGTAAATAAAGACCCCAAATCTCAGCTTCAGCTGTCACAATTACTATTTGTGCTAGATAGTATACGTTACCACAACTTCTTCTAGAACTTTCCAAACAATGATATCAACATTTTGTATAATTTTCTACGTTGTTAACCATTTAAGGTAAACAAAGCAAGCTCAAAATCTGAATGAGGTTACATATTTGTAATACCATAATCTAACGAATTTGATTTTTCAATTTCGTAATATTAATTCAATCAGAGATGCAGCTATGTAGCATAATTTATATAATCATGAGTACAACGACTATATACAAGAAGCTGTTCATTTTTACTTACATAAAGTTTTAAATGACAATTTTTCTTTTATCATAAATAATTAAATAAAGATTCACACAGAGTTTCATAAAAAATATGCAATAACATAGAAATTTGAATAATAGATGAATCAACAATCGTTTAAAACTCATTATTATTATGCAATTTTTCGATAATGGTTAATAAACGTATCAATTTGAAATTTAATTTGACCATAATTTGGAATCATTCAATTAGTAATTAAATGTGCCTTGAAATTTACAGAATTTATTTAAATTAGTTATTGCCTTCATATACTTTGCAATATTAAAACAAAAAAGATCTCTGATATCCCCTGCATTTACAAAAGAAACTAATACAGAATTGGAAGTACAATCGTGTAGCCATGTATGGTAAGTACAAAACAATGTTCCAACAAAACAAAGCAGTAGATGTAGAATCGGAATTACAATTGCGAGTATCGTATGACGAATAAATGTACAATAAACAATGTTTATAATGTTTAATTGTTCGTATGTTTTTTTTTTTATTTTACCTGTAATTCTGTCAGTAACTACTTTATACAATCAAATTTAGTTATTGATTTTTTCACGAGTAAAAAAAATTAAAAAAAAGGATCTTTATGATCTAGCCTAATCTTAATTAGAACTTATTCCTACTTTACTTTCTTTGAGATTTGTATTATCACATAAATAAGCAATGATTCAATTATTCTGCATCATATATGTGCATACGCATTAAAGTAGGAATCAATTAATTGCTTTATATTAAAGGTTTTTATAAACCAATTTATACATGGGCATACTTAATAATTGTTTATCATAAAGTAAGCATGTACTGTACGCACATATGTATGCACCCCTTACATGCGGATTTATTATAATCCGTCAGAGTTTTCGTACTAATTACGCTCGGCCGAGTAGTTCTATAGACTACCGTAATTTTCGGTGCAAGATACCTTGTGACAAATAATTTAGATCAATTTGTAAAATGCTATTTATACATCAAGTGATGTCTAAGGCACATGATTTAATATTTTTTCAATTGCAGAAAATCGCATCACACCGGGTACCTTGCACCGAAAATTACCTCATCCGGAGTTAATGTATTTTACCATAAATAGAAATTTCAATGGAGTAATGTTTGTGTTACGTACGGAAAATTATGTAACAGAAATTATTAATATCACATGTCTTTGCATTTATGTATATATGTCGTGCCCCAAATGCAAGTCGGCCCAGTTGTCAATCTGGCCAAATTAAAAATTAATTTAGCCCGGATATTAGGGTTAGGTTAGAGTTAGATTAGGCCAGTTTTTTATTTTGGCTGTAAATATTGACATTTGGGCTGTCCCAATTGACAACTGGGCCAGATTTGCATTTGGGGCACAACATATACACTAGCTCAATGGGTGGCGCGAATGCGCCACCCATCTTATTTATTTATTTATTTTATTAGAGTTAGCTTAAAAAAATTCAATTGAAAACTTACTAAAATTGAAGTACACAGTATGTGATTAAATTGAATTAGTTTGAATTAAAATTACCATAGTTTTTAAGATTTACTAAAAAATTCTGTCAAAGAACTTACTCGCTAATGCAATACATATAATGGGTAAGTCTGTACTGAAATTATTATGACTACTGTATATGATTAAAGTTGAGATAGTTTGCATTGGGATTGAAAGAAATTCTGTTGTAGAACTCGCTATTCAGATGAACACAGCATGCAGTTAGAATTAGCTTGCATTAAATTGTCATGTTTTCTATGTAGTTTAAGCTGTGAGTTATTATAAAAAATTGGTCATAACTTGGTTTATCATTAGTATAATTGGGCATATAGAATTATTATAAAAATATAATATATAAAAATTAGCTATTTGGTTTAAGCAAATTATAAATAGTTAGGTTAGAGTGAGGTTTAGAATTTAAATTAGCTTAAATGGATGGGTTTAATATATTATAATTCTATAATAATACTATATGCCTATACTAAAGAAGTTATTGTAAAAAATTCTGTTACAAAACTTGCTATTCTAGCGATCACAGAATATGGTTAATTAGGCCGTTTGGAGTTGATTCTTCGGTTAATATCACTTTTCCAGGACTCTCGGGAGGGGTAAAATGAAACGAACATATGAAACGAACATATAAAAATGAACAAAGGTGGGCAATTTCATTGGTTGATATAAATCAGGTGACTGGCGAGAGTCATCCAGCATTTTGATTGGTTGTTCGTTTTCAGGTGAGGCTTCAACTGGGGGTAGGTAATGTTAACCGAAAAATTACTTCAAACGGCCTTAAGCTTGCAATAGAATTATCGTATTTCTGTGTAGTTAAAGTTAAATTTGTTTGTATTGGAATTATTGTAATTTCTATTATGAGTTACTATAAAAAATTCCAGTGATCACAGCATGTGGTTAAGGCAGAGTTAGTTCGCATTGTAATTATCATTCTATGAGTTACTGTAAAAATTCTGTATAGAAATTTTTATTCTTATGACCACAGCATTTTGTTAAAGTTGATTTGGTTTGCATTAAAATTAGTTAAATTCTGTCATGAGTCACAGTACAAAATTTTGTTGCAAAACTTACTATTCCGGTAACACAGTATATAGTTAAGGTTGAGTTAATTTACAATGCGCATGACATGCGCGCATGATCATGCGCATTAAGCGCACTAAATCGCCGAATCTATAGACAGTTCTTACGGACAGTAAGGACAATACAAATTACTAAAACCACTAACCCTACTGTCCCTAACCAACTATTCACGTGATTTGCACTGCCACTAACAACTGTCCATAGATTATCCGCATTGAATTATAGAATCATGCGCATGATTTTTTATATCCTTATCATGACTGCAAAGCAATATAATGCTGGTAGCTTATCTAATTACTATGCACAAATTTATTAAAATGGTAAGTATTATGTGTCATATGTTTGATTATAAAAAATGTCAAACTTGTAAATATTAAAATATTAAATTAGGTAAAATCTAAATTTAAATATATTTATAATATATTTATAAGATTTTAGGTTTGAGTTTAAACATTAAGTTATAAAATGTAATTGGCAAAATTTAAATATAAAATACATAGGTTTATTATTAAACTGGCAAACTAAAAATAATTATTTTATTATAATTTAATTTCAAATATAGCATTAAACTTTTGACATAATAGATAAATAATATTCATAAAGTTAAACAATTATATACAGTCGTCCTCCTTACCCTATGAGAAATTACAGCACGGAATAATACTGAAATACACGGAAAAGTTTGAATACGTGACCACACAAACCTGCACGTAAATATACACGGGACAATGCACGGGAAAGCAAGTTCATGGCACGTAAAAGGGCGCGGATTCCGTGCAACGCTGCACGTACTTACGTGCAATTTTATTTGTTTTCTCGTGCATTGTCTCGTGCATATTTACGTGCAGGTAACATATAATAGCATATGTCCATACATATATACATAATAACATATATCGTATATGCATTATTTTATTAACTAAATTTTATTATTTTATTAACTAAATTTTATAAGTTTTATTAACTAAATTTTGTATTTTATTAAATAACTTAATTATTTAATTATTTTATTAATTAAATTTTATAATACAAATAGTTTAATTTAATAATTTACATGCGAATAAGAAAATACTTCTAATTACTAAAACTACCGACTTTAAAAATAACCCAGCAACTAATAATATCG
>QKWP01001542.1:70054-122220 GCA_003550325.1 Gigaspora rosea
AAACTGGTCCATTTCAAAATCAACTCGCTTGGAAAGCAATAAAAAAAGTTGATTCAATTACATGGTGGAAAGGAAATTTTAAATTATCAGCTCCTGAACTTTGTAATTTAGCACAACGAATACTTACAATTCCAACATCTTCAGCTTCTTCAGAACGTAACTGGTCAGCATTTAGCTATATACATGATAAAAAAAGAAATCGGTTAAGCCCAGATAAAGTTTTTAAACTTGTTTATATTTATAGTAATTATAAGTTAAAATTAATACAAGAAGAAAGAAAAAATAGAAATTTTGATAAAAATAATGATTTAAATGATATATTTGATCATTTAAGTCAAAGTGATAGTGATGAAGATATTTGTAGTGATGAAAATATTTGTAGTGATGAAAATATTTGTAGTGATGAAGATAGTAATGATGATCTTTATGCAAATGAAGATATTTATAGTAATAATGATGATAATATGAATAGTAATAATTAGTTTTAATTTTTTAAATTAAAATATTTAAACATTAAATATATATTTATATTTTAGTTTTATAAATATATATAATTATATATTGTTAAGATTTTTTCCTTAATAATATTAAGGTTTTTTTTCTCTTAACATATATATAATTGTATATAATTTTTTAAATAACAATATATTTTATTAAATTTTAAATATAAATAAATTTATTTTATAAATTAAATACAAAATATTTAGAAATTAATATTAAATATATAAAAAAAAACAAATATATTAAGTAATCAATATAAAAACTTGATATTATATTTTTTAGTAAAATACATATACTATACTATTTTGTACTGTACGTACTGTACGTACTGTACGTACTGTACGCGAAAAAAATTGGATTATCATATAAACGGCACATCTCTACGTTTGACACATGTAGCCATTCGGTAATTTAAATAATAGTGTAGACTATTAGATCACTTGGTCACACAACACATTGTTACATGAACTAAGGGAATATTGAAATCACAAATGACATGCATAGATGCATATTTGCGACAATGACAACAATTTGTTTTTGAGTTATTGTTTTTTCCATAATAAATGTTGCACAATTTATTTAACTAAAATACGTCAAGCACATACGTATGTCCCCAAGAGAAAGATAAATATCTCGGATCTTAAGGGCTTGTGCGTGGGAATCTACCCTGTTTGTCCTAAAAGCTTGGTTAATCCTCTAAATTTATAAGCCAATCAAACAGAGAATATGGCTGTTCGAAGTTGTTTCTTTGGTTAACATCACTTTTCCAGGACTCTCAGGAGGGGGGAAGGGGGTAAAATGAAACGAACATATGAAATGAACATATAAAAATGAACAAAGATGGGCCAATTTCATTGGTTGATATAAATCAGGTGACTGGTGAGAGTCATCCAGAGATTGATTGGCTGTTCGTTTTCGAGGGGAGGTGGGGGTGATGTTAACCAAAAAATTAACTTCAAACGGCCTATAGCGAAAATTTGCACCATTCCTTTACCTACTTTTTAAATCTCATATTGGACAAGCTATTCTACTAATCTGATAAAAAAAAAAAAGGATAGGATACAAGGGGTATGCTTATTTTCAGAACAATACGGTACTATTGTCTTGATCGATGCATAACCTAATTCTATCACAGTCATTTGGTACATACATAGTTTAATGTCACATATAAGCTAAAATAGATATCAACTCTCTAAATATATTAGTGATATTGTTTCAAATTATTAGGTTAAGATCTAACCTTTTTTTTTTTTTTGTAGAGGGTCTAGATCTCTGTAGATCACTCATTAAGAGAAATTACTCATGTACTATTGAAATACAGATTACATAAATCAAAATACTGTTATTTTAATGCTAATAAGTGTAAGCGACTAAGTTATTAAGTTACTATATTTAAATAAGAATTTTTTTTTGACATTTGAACAATTAAACCTAAATTATTTTTAAAAAAGTATATACATAAAAATTTCATAATAAAATAAAAAAAAAACAAATCAATATAAAATAAATATATCAAGTTTATGAATATTTTTGTATTTATTTTAGTATTTCTTATTTTGGGCTTTGATTCACGATGCTTTAGTTGGTCTGATAAGTTCTTAATAATAAAGAAATTTTGTTTACAAAAGCTAATGATAGTTGACATTATCCGATACTCTACTATGATCGGGACTATCAAATAACTCGAGTTATTTGGTATATAGTATACTTAAAATAGTTCCCACGGTTTTTTAACTGGGTTTAAAATTTTATAATTGAATAAGCTTCATTCGCAAGCTAAGTATTTTAGTTAATTGTTATTTATTTTTTCTATTTTTGTTGTTATTACGTTTTAATTACGGTGTATAACTAATGCTCTTTTCTTTTTTCTTATTTTTTTTTTTATTTTGTAGTCTTTACTTAAAATTCATATTATAACGATAAGAATTTAATAAATGTTAAACACGATAATTCTGAATGCGATAGTCAGTTTTTATTCCAATAGCTTGGAACAAGATAGTGCTGAATACGATAAAAGATTTATTTCGAAGAACCTTTTAACGAAATAATGCAAAGATAGAGACTTTGATGCTGTTGAAATTATATATTTAATAAGTTTTTTTCGAATATTGCTAATTGTTACTTGTCTTGAGAATTGCTTGAAAATTTATTATGTTCGTTTATATAATTAAATTCTCGTTCGTGATAGATTTAACACCATAATTGTAATCAACTTTAGGCTACCGAGATTTAAAACTCTAACCTGCTTCGCTGTTGCTTTTTGAGTATTTGTATGAATTGTACTATTAATAATTTCATTTATTTAGTCGCTTGTTGGCTTACAATTTAGTTTATAAATATTTGATATCTAGTTTTATTTTATTTTATTTTTTTTGCTTTTTGGATCTAACAGAAAACGGATTTGTTTTTTGTAAGTAAACAAATTAAAAGTGAAAGAGAAAAAAAGTCAAGCGTAAAAAAAATTCATATAAAAAAATTTTAATATATGTTTACATCATTAGTTTCAGCTTAATTTTTGTAGCAGGATCCCGATCGCCGTAGAGTATCGGATAATACCGTTATTGAATTCTTCGCGCCAATAACTGACGTATCTGACGTCGAATTTGATCGTGAGATGACTGGGTCCTGCGGGGCCCAGCCATCTCACGATCAAATTCGACGTCAGATACTTCCCGTTATTTGTAGGTCTAACAATAATATCGTGATCTAGTGATACGGGTCGACCCCGGCCCAACGGCCGGGTCGATGGGCGGGTCGACCCTCAGCCCGCACCTTTGTGGGCCGGGCCGGTTGGTAAAAGAAGTGTTAGAATCGATTATCTTCTGAAGTATATTTCAAGCAAGGAATTAAATAAAAATCGGCTAGTCATTTTATAATAATGTAAGAGAATTGGCTTATTTAGGCGATAAACTGCAAATAGCGAATATAATCTAAGAATGTTCAGAGACATAGACAATCAATCAACATGAAATGCTAACAAGCTGGAATTTTTCTCAAGGACAAAAAGAATAAAAATTAAATCATTTAATATCAATAGAATTCGATAAAAAACTACCTGATGGCTTTTTACACGTTTAATATAGATAAATACCGATCAGAAAAAATTACACTAGCAAAAGGTCGGCCCGGTCGACCGGCCCGAGTTTTTTTTGGATCGGCCTCGGCCCGCGATTTTTTCATCGACCCGTATCACTATCGTGATCACGCAGATCACGATATAATTGTAATCACCTATCAAATAACTCCAGTTATTGTCTGCCACGCATTCAATAACTATACAGTATTATCATCGGAATTAGCTATTCATATGAAACAATTTTAATTAGGTGAAAATAATTTCTATCTTAATTACTACATGTATGTCTAATTTTTTTTAAAAAAAAACATATAAATCATAGTTATCCTCTATATAAATAAATTTCACGCATATTCTATGTTCTATATAAACAAATTCTATATTCTATATAGATAAATGTTATACATATTCAGATTTATCAAATTAATTTCGTAAAAAACGGGCGTCTATTAGTTTGTAATGAAAAGATTAAATAGAAAATTTTGAGATTTGCCAAAGATTTTCCAATAAAAATGTGTATCAACGATTTGTCAATAAAAAAAGTGTATCAAATTAATAACAGATTTGAAATAAAAACGTTTATCAAAATTTATCAACGATTTGCCAATAAGAAGTATATGTATATCAAAATTTGTCATCGATTTGCCAGTATATATCGAAATTTGTCAACAATTTCCAGTTTGTCAAAAATGGGACACTTTGAGAACAAGTACCCAGTGATAATCACGAATGATCTCCCTCGATTTTATCACTCGATTAATTTGATTAGCCATAAAATGTAAACAAATCAGGTGATCTCTAGTGTAAGGGTGAAATTACTAAAAATAGTAACCCTAATTCTATAGAACCTCCTAGAATTAGGGTTACTATTTTTAGTAATTTCACCCTTACCCTAGGGATATGTGATAAAATCGAAAGCGATCATTCGTGATTATCACTGGGTACTTGTTCTTCCCTATCAAAATTTATCATCGATTTGCCAATAAGAACGTATATCAAAATTTGTCATCGATTTGCCAGTTTTTCAATAAGTATATCAATTTCTAATACTTGAACGAATTTGCCTTGCATAAATAACGAAAACGTTTTTTTCAGCCGATGCCATATTTCTCCATATTGTATTCGTGGACAGACCAATAACTTTTCCATCTGTCACATTTATTAAACGACTTTCATCAGTTACTCGCTTTTTAATAAATTATAAGCGGTAACTTGTTTTATATTAACCTTTTGTTGTAAAGTTCGAATATACGAATTTATATCGAGTTGTAAAAGTCCATGAAAAATTAATAGATTTTGAAGGTGAGAGACAAAATTTTCTATTTCACGTTTCGTATTCGTATCCATATTATTATGTTCCTATGAATTTATCATAAATCAAATGGGCAACGATCTATTTATATTTAAAAATATAATTAAATCATGTGAATAATAGTTTCTGCCAACGGTCTTAATCGACTGAAATGGTGGAAAAATAACAAAGAAAATACAACTTATCAGAAATGAATGAACAAACCGTCTTTCTTTTTTTAAGCGATAGAGTAAATAAACCCCCTTAAACATGCTAAACATGCAATCACATCAATCATGTAAAGAGATCACAAGACGGTTATTGATACTATATCAAATCTATTTTGATTATTTTAAAATAGATTAGTAAATTCACGATAAGATATGCTGATAAATATGCTGATAAGATAAAGTGTAAATATCAATCAAATTGCATGAATAACATAATAATATAATAGGCTCGATAATTTTATTTGTTTTCCAATTTATAGCAAAAAAAAAAACAATTATTTCAGTATTAAAAATTATTTTATAGCAAATATATTATTGATTAAATACAATAAGCTGATATTCCGCAGATCAATCGCGCGTTTAAACATTCTATCATTTGTATGACTTTCTTAATTACTTTATTATATAGAATATGATTCTCTTAGTCGAGATTGCTTCACCGAATTCACCAATTGATCACTGAATGAAATACCAAAACTCGTATAGATTAGCAAGTATATCTGTATATTTTAATTACATATTTAAATATTTATAGTAAATTAATTTATATTTGATATTTAAATCTTTATCTTTTAGAATAATTTGCGATATGTTGTATACAGTATTAAATGTAATACCGTATGTACTGTGTTAAAGATCTAATAGAATTTTTTTTTTTTGCCGGTCCGCTATAGAGTACAGGAGTATATATGTAATAAAATGTACTATAACTCGCGCGTACTACGTACAGTACATTACGTATATGTGATATAATAAATAAAATAAACTAGGAACCGGAAACCGGTAAGCCCGGAGCTAATAATTTTCAATATGCATGTTCAATTAATGGACAACCCCTGAAAATTTTATTTTGTATATTGCAGATCAAAATTTTCAGGGGCGTTATGATATTTTTATCATAGATGCATTAAAACCGTAATTTCAATCATCAAAGTGCATAGAAGTATGGGTCCTCCGCCTCGCTCCAGACAATAATCTTTATACGCCGGTCCGCTATGCTCTCAAAAATCCGGCGCTTTACTGTATCATTACATTTTCCGAATTCTCACAGTCGCAAAGCGTGTCATGATCAACTTCACATAGGCATCTAAGATCAGAGTAAAAATAGCTAAATATAGAAATTCATGATCGTCAATATATTAGCCCCTGTCATGTCAAATTGCGATCATGTATATCTCGCGATCAACATCTATAAAAGGGGTATTTCGTTGTATGATGACTGCATTATAGCTAGCACAAACTAACTCTATCGGGATCATGCTCTGACTTTCGGCCGTAACTAGTGAGGTAATGCTTTGGAATCTATATTTATTAATTTTATTCATACCAGGAAACTATAATATTAGTGTCAACAATACACACAGGGTACACGGCATATCACTATTTACTACATTTATATTATTGAGAACAATTATGAAAAAAAGTATAAAACTTTTAGAGAGACTTTCTCCGCAATGTTGCGAATCATTGCCACGCTGATATGAACTTTTCACTATGACCAAGGATACTTAATCTGTAGCATTGATCGATGGTTCATCGGGAAATCCGTCCGTGTTATACATACAGTAAGTATGTTCTTTATAGTTATACAACAGGAATTTGTGTCTTATGATGTCTTCATGTCGTGGAGTCCTTACATGATATTAAAAGAAAATTACTGTGGAGCTAAAACTTAATTCGGCTGAAGATGAAATAAATTTTAATAAAAATTGTTTGGGTCTTTCTGGCAGCTTTTTTTTTAGGTTTAGTTTTAGCTTAGTTTTATTAACAAAAAAGTATAAGTGAATTTTTTAGTAGGTATTATAGATTTGCAGTAAATAGAGATCCAAATATCAGCTTCAGCTGCCATAATTACTATTTGTGCCAGATAGTATACGCTACCCAGCTTCTTCCAGGACTTTCCAAACATTGATGTTAACATTCTTGTATAATATTTATTTCGTTTTATCATTTTCTATGTCGTTAGCTATTTTAAGGTAAACAAAGCAAACTCAAAATACGGATGAGGTTACATACTTGTAAAACCATAATCTAGCATATTAGATTTTTTTTCGATTTCGTAATATTAATTCAATCAGAGATGCTGCTTTGTAATATAATTATATAATCATGAGTACAAATAATGTAATGATTACACTATATACAATAAGCTGTTCATTAATATTACATAAGTTTTAAATGACGATTTTCTTTATCATAAATAATTAAATAAAAGATTCATAAAGTGTTTCATAAAAAATATGCAAAAACATAGAAATTTGAATAATAGATGAATCTACAATTGTTTAAAATTCATTGATAATGACTAATCAAATTTTCAAATGTATCAATTTAAAATTTAATTTGACCATAATTTGGAATCATTCAATTAGTAATTAAATGTGCCTTGAACTTTACAGCAATTATCTAAAAGTAGTTATTGCCTTCATATACTTTGCAATATTACAAATAATTACAACAAAAAGCTCTTGATATCCCCTGCATTTACAAAAGAAACTAATACAAAATTGGAAGTACAATCGTGTATCCATGTATAGTAAATACAATCCAATGTTTTAAATATCTACAACAACAAAACAAAGCAGCAGATCTAGAATCGGAATTACAATTGCGAGTATCGTGTGACGAATAAAAGTACTATAATAATGTTCAGAATGTTTAATTGTTCGTATGGTTTTTTTTTTTACCAGTAATTCTTTAAGTAACTACTTTATACAGTCAAATTTAGTTATTCATTTTTTCACGAGTAAAAAAAATATTAAAAAAAGGAATTTTATGATCTGCCTAATCTTAATTAGAACCTATTCTACTTTAAATAAACAATGATTCAGTTATCCTGCATAATACGCATTATTATGCATGGAATATTTTGGAACAAATTTGTATATATTTAAAAAATATTTAATACTAATAAGTTTTATTGTTATTAGGCCAGACCAATGTAATTCGGGTTTACAATACCCCCTTTTCTGCCTTCCCCCTCACTATATATGCGGGAAATTTCGGAAACCTTTTATAATATCACGGATCATTTCAGAAAAGTTTTTATAATTACTTCCTCTCATTCCCCCCACCATTTTGTGGGAAGGATGTAACGTAAATCACCGAATTAAATTGGTCAGGCCTTATCGAAGACATTTTAGCTGATAATTCGATTGACAAATTAATATAGAATTTTTGTTTTGAAATTGTTATTTTATTATAAATTTTGCATAAGTATTTATTATATACAGCATTAATACAGTATTTACAATAATACGTTTGAACTAAAACTAAAAAAAAAGTAACTAGTATTTGGATTTTGTAATTTTGTTTTTTCCGTTTTTTAATATCTATTGACAATCAAATATATTTGAATAAAAGAAAAATTATTAAATTCTTAAAGTAGGAATCAATTTACTACTTTATATTAAAAAGTTTTTATAAAACAATTTATACATGACATATTTAATAATTATTATTATAAAATACTATGTACTGTACGCACATATGTACGTACCCCTTAGATGCGGGTTTATAATAACCCTTCTTGCTGATTATGATCGGCCGAGTAGTTCTGTAGATTATCTATTAGATTATCATTCTCATCCGGAGTTAATGCATTTTACCATAAATAGAAATTTCAATAGAGTAAAGTTTTGTGTACTGTACGTACGGAAAATTATGTAACAGAATATTAATATCACATGTCTTTGCATTTATATTAACTCGATGGCATCTTATTTAGTGTTATTTATTAGTTTACATAAAAAAAATTAAATTACAGAACTTACAAAAATTGAAGTACACACAGTATGTGTAGAGATAACTCCGGGTTACCCGCCTGTACAAAAAATCATTACCGGGTTACAAACCGGGTCACCCGGGTAAACTGGGTAACCTGGGTAACCCGAATATTAATCGAGCGTACGTTGTATGTATGTATATACATCTCATTTTTTTTTGCTTATTACGGCCTTTAGTTCGTGTTTGTTATACCCAATGATGTACCATTTATATGATACCTGAAAAATTTTAGCGTACAGTACGTACTGTACGTTGTCACGGGAATTTTTGGTAGTGCATAAAAAGTTCGTCATAATCGCATGGTGGGAACATTTCATGACTACATTAATTGTAATGGTTTATCGTATAATCATTACCTATTTTCTTTTAATAATGTATAATAACTATATCGGGCATAGAGTGGGAAGATCGTAATTGTATAAATATAGCAATTATTTAATAAAGTGAAGGGGAGGAACGATAGTTAACATACAACATAACGAAGAACCAGTAGTTGACTAATGAAATATCGTCCATTCCAATGATTACACTTTCCTTGATTCCCAACTATCATTAAACCCGAATCCCCTAATAAAACATTCGTCCCGCATAACCTATGCAACGCTCAAAGCTAATCTGCACAAGCCCAATTATCGCTCTCCCAATTTCGAGCGTGACAACGTATAGTTCTTTTCCGGCATCTGATTGGCTGGCAAAAGTGATCGGCAACAATTTTAGCGTACAGTACGTACAGTACGTATCGTACAGTAGCATAGTACTGTACGCTGCACATCACTACGTATACCCACTTACCCAAAGATCTTACTTTTTAGTTTATAGGTATTAAAGATCATTATTTTAAGACGTGCTAAACAAGATCTTCAAGCTTTTTCGGATCTTTGAATTTCTTGATTTGATTTAAGCATTTAAAATCTACGTACAGTACAAGAATAATGGAATATTCGTATTGGCTTTAGAAAATCTTTTGCGTTGTTAAACTTAATGTTTTTATACTATTGTCACGAAATAACAGGCATGCACGTTCTCAAAATAACGTGCATATACTCAAAATAACGCGCAGGAGTGCGTTGTTTCGCGACAATGCGGTAATTTAATTATTATGCCATTCGATCCTGTATAGATTGAATATTTAAGCATAATCATGGTATTTGATTCTTTAGGTAAGCTTGAAAATATTTGATTATTTAGACAAGGTTTGGAATAATTATGTTATTCGATTCTTTGGCAAGGCATAGAAATAATCATACTATTCGATTCTTTTAGCGATTCGTTTTGGTTATATGGACTGATAGAAGAATATTGATCATGGGTCACCCGGGTAGCAAGGGCCATGACCCGGTTAATGGTGTTATACGGGTTACCCGGGTAACCTTATACGGGTACAATCTCTAAGTATGTGATTAAAATTGAGTTAATTTGAATTAGAACTATCATGGTTTCTATCAAGATTTACTGAAAAACTCTGTCACAGAATTTACTCGCCAATGCAGTACACACAGTGGGTAAATTTGTATTGTAATGACATCATGAATTACTTAAAAAATTTTGGTTTAGAACTAACTATTCCGGTGACTACTGCATATGATTAAGTTTGCATTGGAATTAATGTAAGAAATTCTGTTCAGAACTCGCTATTCTAGTGACCACAGCAGCAGTTAGAATTAGCTTGTCTATGTTACAAAATTTATTCGTTATTCCAGTGGCACAGCATGGTTAAGGTTGGGTTAATTTCCATTAGAATTATCAAGATTTTTATTATGTGTTATTGTAAAAAAATTCTGTTATAAAACTTGCCATTCTAGTGACCACAATGTATGGTTAAGTAAGTTTGCAATAGAATTATCGAATTTCTGTATACTGTAGTTAAAGTTAAGTTAGTTTATATTGGAATTATTGTAATTTCTATTATGAGTTACAATAAAAAATTCCATTAAAACCTTACTCACTATTCCAGTAACTACAATATGTGGTTAAGATTGAGTTAGTTCGCATTGGAATTATCGTGATTTCTATGAGTTACTGTAAAGATTCTGTAATAGAACTTTCTATTCTGATGACCACAGCATTTTGTAAGGTTTATTTGGTTTGCATTAAAACTAGTTTAAATTCTATTATGAGTCACTGTAAAAAATTTTGTTACAAAAACTTACTATTCTGGTAACACATAGTATGTAATTAAGGTTGAGTTAATTTACATAAAAATTATCATAATTTCTATAATAAGTAGCTGTAAAACATTCTGTTATATGTCTTGCTAATCATGCGCATGATTTTTTATATATACTTATCATGTCAGCAAAGCAATATAATGCTTGTAGTTTATCTAATTGCTATGCACAAATTTATTAAAATTGTAAGTATTGTTGCTATCACTATTGTTATATGTTTGATTATAAAAAATGAAAAATTAATAAATATAAAATATTAAATTAGGCAAAATCTGAAATTTAAATATGTTTATAACATATTTATAAGATTTTAATTTTAAGTTTAAATATCAAGTTATAATGTGAAATTGGCAAAATCTTAATATAAAATAAATAGGTTTATTATTAAACTGGTAAACAAAAAAATAATTATTTTATTATATTTTAACTTCAAATATTGCTCTAGACTTTTGATATAATAGATAAATAACATACATAAATTTGAACAATTATATACAGTCGTCCTACTTTATAATCATCTCATATATAATCCTGCACATTAAAATTTGAACCAATTTATTAATAAACTTATAAAAAAAAAAGACTTCGATATAATAACACTTTTATAATTACAAATTTTCTTAATACAAACCGAGTGATTATAGAGGAGGATGACTTAATATGATTTTTTATTTACATTTTAATGCTAACAAGGTACCTATACTTGTTGGCAAAACTAAAAATCTTCAAAATCCCACCCAAACCCAAATCCCAATTGGATAAACCCAAATCCCAAACTGGAAAAATCCCAATCCCAATTTCCAAATCCCAAACCTATCCCAAATCCCAAACCTATCCCAAATCCCAAACCTGTCCCAAATCCCAATCCAATCCCAATCCCAAATCCCAATCCCAAATCCCAAATCCCAAATTCCAAATCCCAATCCCAAATCCCAAATCCCAATCCCAAATCCCAATTCCAAATCCCAATTCCAAATTCCAAATCCCAAATTTAAAATTCTTTACAAACTATATTATTAAATATATATTTATTTTATATAAACAAAATTTTTAATTATTAAATACATATTTATTTTGAGTGGCATCTATAGCCTATGTCACTCAAAATAAATATATATTTAATATTAAAAATTTTGTTTATATAAAATAAATACCGTATGTGTCCGAAATTAAGCTACCTTTTTTGGGGGTCGGTTAAAGCAGAGTTAACTTAATATATGATCTACATACTGCATAAATTGGATTCTTGATATCTATATAAAAAAACCTTCTAGCTGCATCAAAAAGGTAACCCTAACCTGACTAAATTTCACTCCGCTTTAGCCGACCCCTTTTTTGGCCAAAAAATTACACGAAAATCGTAAAGTAGCTTATTTTCGAAATATAGTATTTTTTGAAAAAATTGAAAACGTACTAATAAAAAGTTATCCAAATGACACCAAATTTTACTGTAGATATATTTTGATGTGCTGAACAACTTTACTTAATCGACATTTTGAAGTTTACTTAGTAGAAAAAAAAGTTTATATGTAGCAACTGCTAACGAATGTTTTAAGATTTTTAAAAAAATCAGAGGGTAGCTTATTTTAGGTAGTAGCTTATTTTTGGACATATACGGTATAGGAATTGCTATTCGCACCATGGATTCTTGCTATTCGCACCATGGTTACACAAGATTTCTATTTTTAGAATTTATGCACTTGTGTTTTATAAAGGCCCGGTTCATTGTTTTTGCAAAAATAATTTTTGGTTACATGCTATTAATGTTGTGTAACATTACACAAGTCTAATTTTGGTAACCTAACCTGGGTTGGCCAGCATTAAGCTTAATGCTGGTGGGCACTATCATGATAATGCGCTGACGGGGTTAGACATAATTTCGGCCCACCCTAACACTAAATCTAGCCAATCACTGTACATATACTAGATATACTAGATGCATATGTCCTAGATTTAGAGTTAGAATGGGCCAGAATTATGTCTAACTCGCCAGGGGGCATTATCATGATAGTCTCACCAGCATTAAGCTTAATGCTGGCCGACCCAGTGTTAGATTACCAAAAATAGACTTGTGTAATGTTACACGACATTAACAGTGTGTAACCAAAAATTATTTTTGCAAAAAATATTATTTTGAATTCTAAAAATAGAAAATCTTGTGTAACCATGGTGCGGATAGCAAAATTAGAATTTAAATTAAAATTTTAATTTTAAATTTAAATTTGGAATTTGGAATTGGGATTTGGAATTGGGATTTGGGATTGAGATTTGGGATTGGGATTGGGATTTGGGACAGGTTTGGAATTTGGGATAGGTTTGGGATTTGGGATAGGTTTGGGATTTGGGATTTGGGATTGGGATTTGTCCAGTTTTGCCACATGGGATTTTTAAATATAGGTGACAAACCTATTTGTCTGGGTTTGTCCATAGCCCAATCCCAAATCCCATAGGTTTTGCCAACATGTATAAAGGTACCATAATGCAAGTCAAAATTTTTTAATAGATTCAGAAATATTCCAAAAACTCAAAAGAATTTGAAAAATTCCATGCGCATTATGCGCATGAAATGTGAAAAAATTCAAAAAGATATTAACAATTTAACTAAACAAAAAGGGTGTTTAGATAATAAAAGTTTGATTTTGTTGTAAAAATAAAATGAAACTAGTGGCGATATAAACGACATAAGCCCAGTAATATATTTTCAAGAACTAATATGCATTTCGATAGGAGAAAAAGAATAGCTTTTGAAAGATTTCTATAATATTATGGTTAAGGTTATGAAATATTTAATTTAAGTAAGTAGTACAAATAAAACAAATAAATTATTTGTTTCCGCGGTAATTATGCCAACCAACCGTTCTCTTGTCATTCGACACATATAGCCATTCAGTAATTTAAATAATAGCGTAGAAAGATCACTTTGTTACACAGCACATTGTTGCATGAACTAAGGAAACTAAGGGAATATCGATATCCAAATAACATGCATAGATGCATATTTTTTGACAATGACAACAATTAGTTTATTGAGTCATATTGTTCTTTTTCAATAATAAATGCTGCACAATATATTTAATTAAAATACATAAGTACATATGTCCTCAAGAGAAAGATAAATATCTCGGATCTTAAGGGCTTGTGCGTGGAAATCTACTCTGTTTAGCCTAAAAGCCTTTAAATTTATAAACTCAATCCCTATGAAAACTCAATACGCGGAAATGCATGCATAAATACGAATTTGTATGCGGGTAAGCACGGGTTTCAAAATCACTGCACAGAAACTGAAAGGAAATTGATCATCCAAAAAATTTAATACACGTTATTACACGAGAAATTGAAATCCGTGCACTATCGTGCATAGTATTATATCCATATATTGATGTGTATTAATCTTAATGATCACATGATTTCTGTGCATTAACATGCACAACCGTTAAGATTCTTAACGATCATAATTTTCGTGCAGTGACATGAATTATTGTTAAGATTCTTAACGATTATAATTTTCATGTACTGACGTGCACAATCAATAAGATTCTTAATGATCATAATTTCAGTGCACTGACGTCACGGTCATCACAATCTTTGCATAAAGTGTGACATCATAATTGCATGATGATGATAAAGAATCTCTGAGATTCTAATAGTGAATCAGATTTTGAGAATCTATTTGAAATTATATAGAATTGTATACATTTTTTATATACAATTATTTTTTTAATCATGTTTTGATCAGTGATCGATATAAAAAATAATTATTACATATTTATGATTAAATCAGTATAAAGCTATTTTTATTTTTATTTTTTTTATATAAGTAATACATTTCTCTTGATAAATAACTAAAATGGCCGATATTCAAGAAACCAAATTAAAGTATCATTGAGAAGCTTGTTTTAGTTGTCGAATATGCATGTTTTGTGGAATTGATTTACAACAAGAAAAATGTAATTGCGACTTGTCTAATGTGCCAGATAGAAGTAACCGAACAGATACTGTAAAATATGCATTTACAAGAATCTTCAATCCGAATTGGATTAAAGAAAAAGTAGACTTTGTCTAGCAAAAAATAGAATATTATAATATTCATTAAGTTCAGAAGAGTATTTTAATTTTACTTTGTGTGCTCACTGCAATAGTAATTTGTTAAGATTATCCTCAAAAGCAAAAAAGACCCAAGTACAAAGTACTATGACTGATTTGGAAGTGAATATATATAATCTTACAATTCCAATTAGCGAAACTTCTGAACCAGAAGAAAAATATTATTTGAAATCTAATGAAAAAGGTTATAGTGAGAAGGAACTTAAGAACTATGACGATGATGAATTTCTATCTGATGACAAAATTGAATTTAAATATACTTATGGTTTTTATTAGGCCATGCAAAGTTAAATTTTCGTTTTGCATTATCCTCTAACCCATTTTTCAATTTTTCCATTTTTTTTTTTAAGTCCCAATTGTTCCAATTATTCTATTTTTGTTATTTAATTTTTTCCCATAAATTATTCCGGTATCACCTGATGGAGATATTAGCTTTCTGAAATTATCTGACAGAGTCGATAGAAAATCTGACTGTTAACCCCCAACTTTCTAATTCCATGCTATGCAAAGCATGAAATTAACTTTATGTGGCCTTAGATGCAACATAAGGCTATTAATTTATAATAGATTAAAAAAAAATAATCTGACTAACTAACCAGGAATTTTAAAACTCATGTAATGCAAAATTAAAAATTAACTTTGTGTGGCCTTAAGTTGAAGAATGAAACATCTCTTCTGGCAAAATAGTATACAACTAAAATATCCACAGTTGATGAATTACTTTTAGAAATTTATTTAAATATAGAAACTTTAATGGGCAAAACACCAATTAAACCAAATGATTATCATATTGCATTCAAATCTGAAAAGGCAGTGGGAGCGGGTACTCAACTTGTTGATACTCAAGACTTTAAAAAATTTCAGGCTGATTACCAAAAATATAAATCTAAAAGGATCAATATAGCCTTTTTTATAATATTTAACCTGATCTAAAACAAAATTAAATATAAGTATATTGATATCGAGATGTAATAAAATTTTTATAATACTTATTAATTATTTATAAATAATATTTATGACATTATATTAGAAACTTGAATCTGATAATAGTTCAGATGATGAAATTATTAAACATTTGAGAAATAAAAACTCTATTCCTAAAACTTTGAGCTTATCATCAGCTGAATTGTCAATTGCAAGAAATGTCTTAGAGATTCATAAAGAAAATCATTGTGCAATTCATAATCGACCATGTTTAAATAAGGATTGAGCTAAGAAAATCATAACAAAATTACATTTATGATGTTGTCAATTTGGGAAACAGAAATAGTAATGGTAAATTTATAATCTATATATGTAATTTATTTACATATTAATATATTAATATTTTTAAACATATAGAATAAAGCAATGGCATCATCTACAGAACCATCTATGCATCCTTTATTTATTCATAAACATTCATCAAAAACAAAAAATCAAACACTATCACCAATTACAATACAACAATCTAATTCAATTCAACAATCTAATTTAATGCAAGCTATTTCAATCTAACAGCCTAATTCAATACAACACTCAATCTAATACAACAATTTAATTCATTACAAAATTTTAATTTAATGCAATATTCTAATCTAATGTCACAACCTAATTTACTATAGCATTCTAATCTGACAGAACAATTTAATTTTATTTAGCAACCAATCTTTTCAGGCCAACATTATATGCCATTCCTATTTTACAATCCATTTTTAACATATATTTCTTTACAGCACCTTTTCAAATTCCTATTTTACCTTTATAACAAATTGCTAAAATGAGATTATTTACAATTAAAGATTTCTTAAAGCATATAGGCGAAAATGAAGGTACTAAAAAATATTATTAGAAATGTTTATTAGAATTTGATTGACAAAAAATTTCTATACAACTACTTTCGAAGTTATTAGATGAAAATTTTGAAAATGTTGAGTAGATACAATTGGTACATGTCAAACCCTTCATGAATATGCTAATAAATATAATATGAATTTTATATCATACAATAAATTATAAGCTAAATAATTTATTTATAACCTGCTACATTAAAAATTACTGGAAATTAAAGAGGTAATTTGAAAAATGCAACTAATAATAGGTATTTAGAGTTAGGACCCCGGACATCTCTCATATAGGTCATATTTTTTTTAGCAAATTAGATAAAATTTAAACCAAGGTTCAAATTTAAAATTTGGCAAATTATATTAATTTAAATAATGGTCACATATTGTATTTTGGCAAAACATTTAAAATTTTGCATTATTATATTTAATAATTTGTCGATTTTATCCTTTTTTGGAGAATTACATCAGAAAAATAAAAACATTAAAAACGATAAATAAATAAAAAATAAATAAAATAAAAAATGCACGTTATTTTTTTATTTACTTTTTTTTTTATTTTATAATATATTTTTTCTATTTACATATTTATTTTGTTAAAAAAAAGCAATTACTATTTGTACACTACGTGTATAAACATTTTATTATAAACTATAACCCCTTTCAATCCCAAAGTTGACCCTAACCCTAATCTTAATTGGGTTTAATTTTGGTTTATATATTATGCAGATTTGCAAATCAATTAATTAGACCTGTGTACATACATATCATAGTGTTTCGATAGTTTTTTTTTAAAAAAAAATATTATAACTTTGCCACTTTTTTATTTTTTATTTTAAATTACTGCATTTATTTTTTTATTTTTATTTTTTTTTAAGTTACTGTCATTTATTTTTTTTTAAAATTACTGTCATTTATTAATTTTTTTTAAAATTACTTTATTTATTTTTTTTATCGTTTATTATTATTATTTTTTTTAAATTACTGTATTTATTTTTTTGTATCATTTATTATTATTATTTTTTTATTATTATTTTTTTTTAAATTACTGTATACGTATCTATTTTTTGTATTGTTTATTATTATTATTTTTTTTAAATTACTCGGTATCGTTATTATTTTTGTTTATTTTTTTTATTTATTTATTTTATGTATTTTTTTATTTTTTTATTTTTTTTTATTTTGTATTTATTTTTTGGATAAATATTTTTTGTGCAGGGTGCACTAGTGTGTGGAGTTCAATTAACCAATAGGTTTTGCATAACCTTCTTCTCAGTTATAGGAATATATAAACAATGATAGTTTCACTTAGTAAAGTGGGTATTATTTAATATGTTTGTTTTTTTTGTTTCTTGTATTCAACTAACGCTCATTTCTTTTTAATTTCTCTTTTCCTGAAATTAGCTTCTGGTTTTGGCTTTTTTGCTTCGTGCTCAATCTTTAGGTAGGCTTTGCTAGTCTTGGTATTAGCCTTCCAGTTTTAGGTGTTGTTTTGTTTTTTTTTAGATTTAACTAACACTACCACTTTTTTCAAATAGGTTTCACTTGTTTTGAAATTAGCTTTCAATTTTGACATTTTTTTTGTTTTCTTCATGTTCGACTTTAAGGCAGCTTTGCTTTCTTCTTGGTATTAGCCTTCCTGTTTTGGGCTTGTTTTAATTTTCTTCATGTACAACTAATGCCACTTTTTATTCAGGTAAGTTTCAATTGTCTTTTGAAATTAGTCTTCAGTTTTTGTTTTCTTCAAGTTCGACCTTCAGGTGGGCTTCGCTTGTTTTTTTGAAATTTGCTTTTTTGTTTTTGCCGTTGTTTTTTTTCATTTAGTTCAACTAACACCTATTTTTCTTATTAGGTAGATATTTGTTTGGTTTGCTTCTGGTTTTGGGTGTGTTTAGATAGGTTTCTTTGAATTAAATTTCTTTTTGTATTTTACTAATACCTATTTCTTTTTTCAAATAGTTTCACTTTCCCTGAAATTAGATTTCTGGATTTGAACATTGTTTAAGTGGGCTCGCTTGTCTTCCTTTCAGTTTGGTAGTTTTCTTTTTTGGTTTCATTATGTTTAACTAATGCCATTTCAATTTTTAGGTAGGTTTCATTTTCTTGCTTTCTGTTTTTTGGCATTATTCAAATAGATTTTAAATGTCTTCTTTAAACTAGGCTTTGGTTTGGTTTTTTTCATTTTTTTTGTTCTAAACCAACATTTATCTTTTTTTCAAACTCAGTTGTCTTCTTGAGACTAGCTCTTTTTTCGATTTTTGTTTTATTTTTGTTTCATCGTTCTGGTATGTGTGAGTTTACTAAATTTTTTTTTTCAGGAATTAGAGTTACCGTAGTTAGAGTCATCATCATTGAAATCTTTTTTATCATTTGCTGCAATCGTGTTGTCATTGTTTGAGTATTCTTAGGCTTTGCTGTTTTTGCTATTAGAATTAGAGTATTTTGAATTTCATTGTTTTTTAGTTAGAATTAGAGTTATTAGGTAGTACAATCAGATAGATCTTGTAATCTGACACAATTATTGTATCATTGCCGTGCAAGTGCAATAAATTAATCGATTACTATCATTATAGTAAATTGTGTATAAATTTGCATATCATAAATCATATAATGGCTTATTTGATTACTATTAGTCATGTCATAGGAGGACATTCATATTATTGGCTGATATAAATCATTATAAAAACAAGCTTCGAAGGAACATTTATATTCACTTTGCAAAAATAATAGTATCTCCAAGAATTTCACTTAGAGGTAAATGTTTTGGCTATATCAATATATATATGAGTGCCTAAATTGCCAATCTTAATTACAGCATTTAGGCAGCCGAAATTAGTCTTATATAGTACTGAAATTAATTTTTATAAAAATATGGTTTTTTAAAATACACTTGTGCATTTATCACATGACTATATTTGTTAATAGAACCTATACACAGTGCAGGGTACACCAAAAACAAATGCATTTATTTTTTTATTTATTTAATTTTCTTTATTTTTTATTTTTTATTTTTTAATTTTTTTTTATTTTTTATTTTTATTTTTTAATTTTTTTTTTATTTTTTATTTTTTATTTTTTAATTTTTTTTATTTTTTATTTTTTAATTTTTTTTTATTTTTTATTTTTTAATTTTTTTTATTTTTTATTTTTTAAATTTTTTTATTTTTTATTTTTTAATTTTTAATTTTTTTTATTTTTTATCTTTTAATTTTTTTTATTTTTTTTTTAATTTTTTTTTATTTTTATTTTTTTTTATTTTTTTAAATTACTCAGTATCAATATTTTTTTATTTATTTGTTTATTTTTTTTTATTTATTTATTTTATTGTTTTTTTTTATTTTTTTTTTATTTTTTTTTATTTGTATTTATTTTTTTTATTTATTTTTTCTTTATTTTTTTATTTAATTTTTTTTAGTTTTTTTTTAAACCAGTTCTTATTTTTTTCATTATTATTTTTTTATTTTTGTTTTTTTAACCAGTTTTTTTTTTTAATTTTTTTTATTTATAAATTTTTTTTGTTTATTTTATTAAAATTTATTTATTTTCTGTTTGTTCCCTGGATCTAGATCTTAATTAGATCTAAATCATCTCCAAAATAAATAATTTTTTTTATTTTTATGTTTTTTATTTTATTTTATTGTATTAATAAAATTTTTTTAATTTAATCAATCTGGATATAAATAGTAAGTAATTCAGTTTTTTTTTTGGTTTGCATTCTATTTAAAATAATTTTAACATTTTTTTATTTAATAATTTTTTATAGAATAGCTGGTGGTAATAATCACTAGTTACACAAGATTGAATATAATTAAATTTTTTTAAAATTCTTTCTTTTAATTCAATTCTTTTAATTCTTTTAATTTAATTTTTTTTTGGATTTTTGGGTTCTTGTCGTTGGAGTCGTCTAGTATTCTAGTGCTTGTAAAAGCTAATTACGAATTGTATATTCGAATATTGTAGTGAAATGAGCATGAACGTTAATCGGTCTCTGTAAGGAGGGAATCAAGAGGAAGAGGTAACTCCTAAAGAGAGGAGAGTGTATTTCTTTATTTATAGTACTTGTCGTATCGTTTTTCAGATCACAGTAGGTCTTTGCAAGTATGCAAGGGATTTGTTTCGTCACTGGAGCTACCCATTTTGGTGCTTTACCATTGGGGTCATCCTTTCCAGTATTTTTTTTTATCAATATTTTTTTTATTGTTGGTGTCATCTAATCTGTGTACTTCTTTTCATAGTGCTTTCTTCATCATTGGCACTTCTTTTGTTCAGTCTGCTAAGTCCATCATTAGTATTTTTATTTCTTTTTTGGTATGTGTTAGGCTTTGAATTTCATTTTTCTTTTGTTTAGTTTTTTTTTGACTTATCAGTAACTTTTCTTTGTATAGTGTCTCTATAGTATTTACATGGTGTTTTTGTAGTATGCAGTGGTATCTTTATAGCATTCATGCAGTGGTGTCTTTATAGTATTTATGTGGTATTTTGTATGGTATCTTTATTCCTTAAACTGTAATTCAGGCAAATTTGCCTGGATTTTTTTAGAAATATTATATTTTTTAAATAAAATAAAAATTTATTAAGCATATGGGGTATACTTTATTTATAGAATCTTTTCTTTAAAATATATTTTATAAACTTTATTATGAAAATTTTTTAAAATTATTAATAAACTTTAAAGCAATAAAAGTTTAAAGTTTTTATTTTAAAATTTTTACTATAAAATTTTTCTTTAGGTTTTCTTAAATTTTATATATTCCCGTCTATAAAAAAAATTTTCACTTCTAATACAAGTCCTAATTTTTACAAGTAAATTAAAAAGTTGCGATAATAAAAGTTGTAATCCTTTTTATAAACTATATCATTCTATTAAACCAGAAAGCTAGAGCTAATATTTATAGAGTTCGCCAAGAAAAAGTAGATAATTTTTTTGAATAAAAAATTTTTTAAAATTTGTCTATTTTTAGCTTATTAGCAACTTAAACTTTTTTTCTTATAATATAAAATTAAATACTACTATAATATAATCCTTATTTTCAAATATTATCAGAAAAAAATTTAATTAAATATCTTAAGTTTTAAAAAATATAGATCATAAGCATATTTATAGCAATTTTCTAGCCAAATTTGCCTGGATTTGCTTACAGTTTAAGGGATAGTATTTTTGTGTAGTATTTCTAAGGCATTTTTGTGTATTTCTTGCAATTTATTTTGTAGTTTTTTTAATAAAAATATATTATTTTTTATCAATTTTGTAAAATTTATAATTGATCAATATTATGTATTTGTATAATAAATTAAATTGTTATTAATAAAATATATGAATATTCAGATTTATTTTTTTAATATATGAAAATTAGCTAGCATTTAATATTTGGACGAGCATATAGTAATTTATTATTATTCGCTTTTTACAATTTGCGCAAATTACTAAATTGTTAAAGATTTGTACAAAAAAATTAAAAAATTCTTTAACAGCTATCAGATTTGTGCAGATTTTTATTAATTACAGTTTTAAAAAATTTGTACTACATTTATTTACTCTATGCTGGATATTATAATTTAGTTTTTAGCAAATTACTATAAAATTTATATGTAATAATCTAACTTTTAGCAAATTACTTGATTTTAGGAGTAGCAAAAACATCTAAATTCATGCAGATCAGTTATAATCTATATGAGAGATGTTCAGGGTTTTTCAGGGTCTGAACAACATTCTATGAAGTACTGATATTGTTTTAAATAATTTTTTACACATAAAAAGCCTAATTCAATAGAATTTAAGTCAGGCAAATATGGTAGAAGAAATTCAATCTGCATATCAAATGCATTTAAATATTCAATCAATTCTTTATTATGATGTATACTTGTATTATCAAGTATTAATATACTTCTTGCATATGGAATGTATTTATTTGAGGTAACTTAAAATAGATTAATTGATGATCCGGATAAGATCAGCAGAATTACTATATTGGGACAATAGTAAATTTTGGGTACAATATAAACTTTTATTATATGCTAAAATCTGGCGCCAATCCAATGAAAAGTATTTTTTTTATTAAGTTAACAGCTCATGTCAATTAATTGAAAGTTGTAGAGCTTACTGAGGCGCATCTAACAGTGGTTAGATAATCCAAATCGGCCCAATGGATGGTAAGATATCATTGAAAAATGATTGTCTGACTATGTAAAATTCTATGTAAACTAAAAATTTTATATAGTCGGCCAATCGTTATTCGATGATATTTTGTCATCCCCTGGGCCGATTTGGATGTCTAACCGCCATTAGATGCGGCTCAGTGAGCTCTACAACTTTCAATTAATTGACATAAGCTGTTAACTTAATAAAAAAATACTTTTCATTGAAGTGGCGCCAGATTTGAGCATATAGTTAATATCATAGGAGTTTTGCCATAAATCCTAATATTGGGATCCGTTAAAGCCAGGTTCCATCACGTGACTCACAACCAATCAAATTGTAAAATTGTGATCATCAAAGATCAGCCCGACGAGACAAAAACAAAGAAAAAAGTGAAACCCACCAAAGATACACGAAACGAGTGTCTAAACCTGTCTCGGAGCATTAATAAAAAATGTCGGGAAGGCAATTTTACCTATAAGACATTCTAAACCCTAACTTCTAACTAACCCTTACCCTAATTTTAATAAATAATAAAAAATATATAAAGGCACCTGGCTTTAACGGTCCCCCTAATATGGAAATTGTGCCGATCTTATCTGGATCAGCAATTAATTTAATATATATATAGGTCATCTTATTAACAGTGATATAATCATATATTACTATTACAAGTTAATAAAATAAATATGCAACCCTCTAATTAATTAATAAAAAAAACAGCTAAAGTTCTGAAAAGTATATATTTTAATCGTAAAGTTACATGCATATATATATTATTTGCTAGTCATGTGCTTTGTATTACAAATCTGTGATTTCGTAATAGATAACCATTAATATTTAGAGAATAAATTTGCTATATATAAAAGTTTTTAACTTAATATACAAAACGTAATTTGTTTATTAAGCAGAAGTATTTGCCATACTATTTTATATTTGGCATAAAATTTTATAAAATTTAAATACTTTTGAACTTTTTACTTATAGTTGAAGTTTTAGTTAAAAAAATTCATTGATTTTTTAAAAGAAAGTTTGGTTGTTAAAATATATAAATTGGCATTATAAACATTATATAAATTATTTAAAAAATATTTTATATATTTGAAAATATATAACTTTAAATTTTTATAGCAATATATGAAAATTTTTTCATAAAACTGTCAAATTAATAACCAAATCAAAAATAAAAAAATATACAAAAAATTTTTATTAAGTTCATTTTGATAGCTTAAATAAATTTGAAAATTTATAAAAAATTTTTGATTTATTATCTTAAAAATTTAATACTATATATTTTCAAATATGAGGAACAATTTTAGCTAGTTAAAATTTTTTACTATAGTAGCAATAAAATTTTGTTCGTTTTTTTAAGTTAAAAATATTTTTTAAATTTTCTTGAAAAAAAAATTTTTATAGACATACAAATTACAAAACAGATTAGTTAAAAGGAAATCATAATTTATAAAATTTTATTTTATATATAAATTATATAAATATAAAATTTAGTAAATAAAAGCAATGTGCATAATAAAAAAAACTTTTATATATAGAGAATTCAGTTTATATTTATTTGCTTCAAAATAAAGTTTTACGATTGATCAAATTCATTGGTATTAGTATTGCTATCTTCGTCACTTTCATCACCTATACCAATCTTAATTGTCTCCCAGTATTCTTTTGCTTTATTTAAACACTTTTTTCACAGGATACAACAACCTCAAATGTTATTTTCTCTTGAAATTTACAGAGCAACAAATTAAAAAGAGAAAGAACATCAAATTACAACCACTCTCTAGCAACTTTATTTTTTATAGCACCCTATACTATTCAATTAGTTGTAGTTTACAATGATATTGGAGAGTATAATACAATTTATGACCAAACTTATTAGCTATATTAATGGTAACAAAGTGGATTTCTTTTTTTTTTTATTATTTCATAAAGCTTCGCTTTTGTCATTTTAGAGTTAAACCCAATATGATGATCACTTAACCATTCTACCATTCTATTTTTATTCCAGTTTGAATTCAGCATAGATTCAGCATGCCATTTATAGTATTTTGTACTATCCATATGAAATATGCAAGGTTCATAGTCAGATTTGAGGATTTCACAAAGATTTTTAAAAATTTTTTCAAAGACCTCTGTGTTGAAATTACCATAATAGTTAACTTCATCAAGAATGATATTAGCATTTTTAATAGCATTGGGAATCATCTTCCATTCTTTTAAAAATTTTTTTCTTCCTTTTCCAGTTGATAGCTTCATGGTAGGAACCCAAATAAGAAGTAATTAATGAACTAACTCACCTTTTATTTGATTGTTATTACGATCCTGAAAAATAACAATTGCTCCAAAAATGACGCTATAGGGCCCTTTTCCTTTTTATTAACAATACTATCTTTTGGAAGCCAAGTAAGATTTCGGTTATTTTGCATATGATAGTAAGATTCGTTAAGAAAATCTTTAGGAAAAATTGGCATTTTATTTTTGTCATAAATGTTTTCAAACTAGCAACAAAAATATTGTGCACAGTATGCAACATTTTTAGGAGACTTATGTAGAATGTTTTGCTGTTCTCTCTTACAATAACAGTATCCAAGTTTTTTTAAATAATGAGCAAGTTGTGTTTTTAATACTGGAAAACCCAATTTAGTTAAGTCTAAAACAAGAATTCAAAGAGAAAGTGAAATTTCATTTTTATTTACATTAAAATAATGTCTTGAATAGCTTTTACATAATCTGTATTAAAAGTTCTAGAAGACTGATAAGACTGATGACCTTGTTCTGATGCTATAACTGCTCTAGTTTATTGAATTCTGCAAGTAAACGAGCAACAGTTGTTTTACTAACTCCTGTTGTCAAAGAAACTTCTTTGTGCAAATTAATAATCTCAAAGGAATGAATAAAATTATAAATGGATAAAACTATTTTCTTTCATTAGCTGTTAGAGCGATAGGACTATGTTCACATTGGTCCATAATAAATTTAGTGTTAGATATACTTTAATAATCGCAATAATTAAAGTTATAACTTGCTGTAGAAATCTAAAAATTGTCTGTAGATTTTTAGGGATATAATTTAAGACTAAACTTTAATTACTTCCTAAACCCAGTAAATGAGATAAAAAAAGTTGTTTACTTCTTGTTTACTATCAAGACATTATTGACTATATATGCATATATCATATATTTTTTTTGCGCCAAAATGTAAAGCCTAAAATAGAAAATCGTGTGAAATTAAAAGTAATTTTATAAAAGTAAATTAAAAAAGATTTTAAAAATATATATACTATTACTGCAGTTTAAATAAAATTTTTTCTGATACCTGTAGTTCTAAAAATAATAAGATTTTTAATAATGCCCAAGTGGGTTAGTTATAATAACTTCTTAAAGTTTGATTAATGATTTATAAAATCTGCAGATCATATGATAAGTATTGATCAAATTTGAGAAGATATTATAGTTAATTCACTAGGCCCAGTATTAATAATCTTAAGATTTTTTAGAAGTATAAATACTATACAAACAAATTTAATTAGAACCAATTTTTAGATTATTTTTTATTATACTTTTTTTAATTTTTAACTTTCTAATAGTTTAACTTAAAAGTTTATAGGAAAATTTCAGGTAAAATTATTATATATAATTTTTTTTTTACTTGACTGAATTTGTAACTATTAAAAGTATTAAATTTTGGCAAAAAAAGCATTAATCTATATTGAAATAGTATTAATATTTTTGAAATAGTTGTAATTACAATATTTGCCAACTAAATAAGGAATTTGATTATCACATTTGCTCAATATAAGTTATGGCTATATGTAATAATAATTAGAGATTTTATTAATTATTTTTTTCTCTAATGCTAGACTATATGTACTTGCATAGTGGCATAGCATGATAGAATTTTTTGAATGTTTTTACTTAGTAGGAATTAGAAGCAATATGCATAATATAAGTTTTTAACTGCTAAAAAAATTATCTTTACTAGCTAATTCTTACTACTAAAAATTTATATTGGCTAAATTATTTTTTTGAATATAAGAGATAAAGGTACAAAAATTATTATTAGTTAATAAAATATTGGTTATATTTAAAAAAAATAAGTATTATTTTGTTTTAAATAAAATATACATTATTTTTGTATCACCATTAATAAGACAACCAACATATAAATATAGTATAATAATTATATTTTATACCACTTGAAAAATCAAAAATTCTTTAAAAATTTCCTTGGTACAACTATTCTTCATAATTTTAATTGCAATAATACCATCTAATGAAAGTGCTAGTAAAAGTATATAGTGTTTGCTATGAAGAAATACTACTTTTTTAACAGCCCTTGTATTTATTAAAGAATAACTATACCCTTGAAAAATAGTGTGTTCATCTTTTGATGATTCATCTAAAAAAACTAATTAATTACTTTTATATTGAGAACCAATCTAGGCTATAAAAAGGCACTTCGAAGTAATTCATTATGTTTCTTTGCAGCTTTATGTAACTAAAAATTTTTTAAAAATATATTATTTATAGAATTAATTTATATCAATATAAATAAATTAATACTTTTTTTATATTATTTTAGAATAAGCTAATGAACACCACATAGTAGAAATTGAACATTTTGCCACATTGAATTTCTATTTATGAAATTATTTCCTCCAAATATAGGTCCAAAATTTTTTGTATAATATTTATAATACTTGTAATATAAAATATAAATTATATAGAATTTTATAAGTTATAAATACTATATAAGTTTTAATAAATAATCTTCATCTACATTCATATTATCTCAATTAAAATTTTTAGACTGTATATATACTTTTTGCTATGGATTGGTTACAGTTCCCATTTTTTATATAGCTGTAATACTTTTCTTACCAGACTTTTACCAACATAAAGAAGGTTCGCAACTTGTATTACTGAATAATTATCATAATATTAATATATTATATGGTATTTAAAATCATTACTATAAGCAGAGGGCATGCTAACAAATGTTTTTTAGCAAAAGTTTTTTTCTGAAATTAAAATAGAACAATTATGTAATAGTTATAGTAATATACTAGAATCTGTAAGATTCTCGAGAATTAAAAAATCTATTAGAATCAGCTAATTTTATACAATTTCATATAATATCATAATCTGCAGATAGCACACTTTATTGCAAAGTACTATAATTTGTATATAACCAATTAAAATATTTAAACAAACAAACTAAATTTAGATGGTATAGATTTATAATTTATAATAAATAATAGTATATTTGCATCATATTGCATAATCTACTTATAAAGCTACAATATACGTAAAAACCTTAATTCTTTTTAAAAATGAATAAATAAAAATCATTGCTTTTACTAAAAAAGGATTCTGCAAAAATCAGTATAGGCCACAACCAAAAAGTTAAACAAACTATTCTTCTTACATATCCATGTGATTATATTAGTACAAATAGTATCTTTAACAAAAGTTTTTACAATGATTCATAGTGAAAATCACAATAATTCTAATATAATAATTTTATGTAAATCAATACAACTACATACTGTAGTTATTGAAATAGTAAGCAAGTTTATAACGAATTCTTTATAGTTACTCAATAACTTATAATAACTCAAATACAAACTAATTCAAGCTTAATAAAACAATTCAAATACAAACCAATTCAATTTTAACTACACAGTGGTCAATAGAATAATAAGTAAATTCAATTACAAAATTTTTTACATAAAAATTCTAATACAAACTTGCATGATCCTAACTACATACTGCAGTCAAACAGAATAGCAAGTAAGTTCTATTAAAGAATATTTTGCTATAATGATAATATTATAATAATATCAAAACAAACTATTTCAACTTTAACCATTATATACCACATTATTGCTCTTTTCAATTTCATTGGATTTGATCAATTTATGATTTTTTGCGAACTTTGCAAATCCCACAATTATAATATTTTATAATACAAAATATTACCAAAATTCAGCACATTTCAGAACTCATTTTATAAGTACTTTTATGGTATTTGTATTATATTCATTAACTCTAATCCAAATATACCAAATTTAGATTATATATATATTGTAATTGTAAAATGCACAAACTCAAAAAAAACTATAATTAAATCAAAAAGATCAATAATGGATTCAATAGTATAACATTACACAAAGTTGATTTTCATTTTGCATTACATGGAATCTGAAAACATGAGTTAGTTGGTCAGTTTTTTTGATTTACTATAAATTAATAGAAACATCCACAACTAAAGGTTATTCAAAGTTATTTTAATTAGAGTTGCTGTGCAATGCAGGTGCACTAAAACCAGGAACGTTATATATAAGTGCATCTTAAAAGTAAAATTTTTCTAAAATAGAATATATTATTTACATTATTTTTTTTTAATGATAAATGTAGGATGTATAAGCACTATTTATATGCCAAATAGGTTTTGATTAGGCCAAATAATTTATTTGTTATAAAAAAAAATAAATTATTTACCAGGCCCAGGATATGTCCTTTTCATTGTTATCTATAATTAAAATTTTTAAAAAAAACATATATTTACTATATAACTTTGAGCTAAGATTCTTTTAAATCTTACTTATTAACTTTAAATTAAATTTTTCAGAAATATAGAACAAGGAGAGAAGAAAAAATTAAGCTTAAAAATTAAATTAAAATTTTGCCAATTTTATACAAAATGAAAATATAACTTTGCCAAAAACAAGTATTTTTTGATTTTGAGATCATAAGTATATGTAAAATCATGCCCTGAACAACTTTATTTAGGCGACTAAAGTAGGTACCTTGTAAGAAAAATGGGTCATCTATATACTAAACTTAAAATTCTTTGGTTTTCAATATAAACCATTTTTTTGATTTGGTAACCTGCTTCGGGCCCTTAAGCAAAGTTGTTTAGCATATGATTCTATTGGTTTAAAGCTGCTATAAATTTTTTCAGACCTTTACAGTTTGGAAAAAAAATTTTTTCTAAAAAATTTTTTAGAAAAATATTCTTTTCTAAACTTTAATCTCATTTTTTTCTTAGTAAAAGGTCCAAGAAAATGCATAGCGGCTTTAAATTAAATAGAATTATGTGCTAAACAACTTTGCTTAAAGGTCTGAAGTAGGTTATCTAATAAAAAAACATTTTATATTGAACCCCAAAAATTTTAACTTTAGTACATAGATAACCCATTTTTCTTACAAGTAAAGTTGTTTAGAGCATAATTTTACATATATTTATGATCTTAAAATTAAAAATATTTGTTTTGGCAAAGTTACATTTTCATTTTGTACAAAATTGACAAAATTTTAATTTAATTTTTAAGCTCAATTTTTTCTTTTTCTCTTGTTCTATATTCCTATTTAAAGTTAATAAGTAAGATTTAAAAGAATTTTAGCTCAAAGTTATATAGTAAATTCATATGTTTTTTAAAAATTTTAATTATAGACAGCATTTTGATCTATTTTAAAGTGACATGTCTTGGGCCTGTTACTAGATTTTTTTGCATTCAATAATAGTGCATTTGGCCTTGAATTTAATTCACTTACAATCTGAGCCCCTTTGTGGTCCGGTTAGTACATTAAATTCAAAGCCAGATACTTTTTTAATTGTCATATAAAATGTTTACTCTGTGATCTTTTAGATTTTTTGTCAAATAAAACTGTTATTTGTTGCTATGCACCCATTAACTATATAATATTGTAATAAATTAATTTTTGAAGAAGTTAAAACTTCATTATTATTGCAGATTAAATTATATAGTTGAATTCTTTTAAAATAAATTAAAACAATTGACACATTGTAATATAGTAGATAATTTTAGATTTTTATATTGCGGCAGTTATGTGTTCACGATGTATTAGACGATCACGTAATGGTGTCGACCCCTTGTTTAACACACCACTAGTTTACTTTATTTTTATTTATTCTTTATTAGTTATTTATTATTTATTTAATTATTTATTTGTGTTGCTGCTCTGATAAACTGTTTATTTTGCTGCAATGCATATCGGTATTATGCATCATTCTTTATGCATAAGATCGTAAGCATAATATCATTATTGGTATTTTAGTCTATAGTACATAGTTCTAGAGTAGAAGAAACTACAATTATATAAAGGACCTAAAAATCCTTTTTTATCAATATCAAGTCAACAATTCACTATCATGTCTTCTATCTAATAAAAAGCTATTTTCGGCTTGAATTTCTTCTAACAAAGACCTAATATATTCTCATAATCGAACATTTTGATTACAATATAATTAATAATAAAGTAACAAAAAATTAAAAATTTAAAAAATTAAAAAATCTATAAATAAATTTAAAGCAGATAAAAATAAATTAATATATGCTTATTTAAATATTAAAAGCTATCTAAATTTTCAGAATAAAATCAAATATTCATATATATTTTAAAATTTTTGCATTCGCTACATTTGTTTTTCGATGATAGCAGAAATAATTATTACATTCTACATATGTATATATAACCCATAAAAATGAATAAAAAAAATTACAGTCAAACAGAAATTACTAACTGCTTAAAAAATTGGACCAAATACTTACTTCTATATTTAAATCAAACAAAATTATCTACAAAAAATATTATAATACAAATTCATTTAATAATTAATATTTTAAAATTACAAACCTAAAATTAAAAAGCTTCTGGCACATGGCAGGCACACTATAATAACAATTAAAGTGGTGTGTGAAGCCATTTCAAAATTTACAATAAATATCAATATTGATGAATTATGGTTATATATATACTAATCAACTCATAATATATTTACAACAATTATCTTCCAAATATATTTATTATTAATAAAGTTTGGTGTAGAAAGATTTGTACTTCAAGCTCTAAAATTAATTTTGTCTATATAGAAAAGTTCTTTAATTTTAATAATTTATTTATAATTTTTTTATACCAAATAAAGTAGGTTCTGGGCTATCTTTTGATATATTTTTGTTATTTTATAAATATTTTGTTGAGCATTAAATTTTTGAAAAAATTCAATTAAATTAAAAAAAATAGATTTTTTTTTAGAAAATTTTAGATTTTAGGCATTTTTACAAGCTATATGTAGTATAATAGTATTGTACTATGCAAGTGCATAGCCATGCATATGCTGAATATATGGTTGCTTAATTGGATCAGTAATTGTCAAAAAATAAATTTTTAAAGTTTAATTCTCAATTTATAATATAGTACAAAAGTTGTACAAAATTACATAGTAATTTTTGTACAACTTTTGTACTATATAGTAGTAATTTAAGCTGGCTAATGCAGCCGCAGCTAAGCCAGTTTAGCAGCTAAGCCAGCCAATGTAATGTGATCAGCTGGCTAATGCGGTTAAAAGCTAACTATTATAAGAATTTGATAAATTCTGAAAAGAAAAATAAATGGACATAAAGTATGGGCAAATATCCTAAAATATTCCAAATGCAGGCCAATAGTTAGCTGTTAGCCAGCCGCTTAGCCAATAATTTAGTCAGCTAGCTAAGCCAGCTAACTAAAACCATGTGGCTTAAATAACTACTACTGTATATAGTAAATTGAGCATTAAACTTTAAAATTTTATTTCTTGACAACTACTGATTCAATTAAACTAAAATTTTAACTATATATTCAGCATATGCATAGCTATGCACTTGCATAGTACAATATTGCTACACTGTATATAGCTTGCAAAAATGCCTAAAATCCAAAATTTTCTAAAAAAAATCTATTTTTTTTTAATTTTAATTAAATTTTTTTAAAAATTTATTGCTTAACAAAATATTCATAAAATAATAACAAAAAATATATCAAAAGATAGTCTAGAACCTACTTTCTTTGGCATAAAAATTATAAATAAATTGTTAAAATTGAATAACTTTACTATATGGACAAAATTAATTTTAAAGCTTGAGGTACAAATCTTTTTATACTTGACCATAGTAACATTTAAAAGATTTTTTTTCTATCTAAATATATTATCTATTAAGAACCAATTATAATATGCACTACAAAAGCTGATGCATAATAATAAGTAGAGTAAGGTTATTCTTACCATATTTAATTAATTTAATTAATACAAAAAAAGTCTATTAAAATCATTGTCTTTGATCGATAGTATGATCTATCACTAATTGATCGTGATTATGGTCAGTGTTGGAAATTTAATTTTAGACTCAAACACTGTTCTTATAAGAACAATATAATAGCTACAAGTGTTCTCAAACAATTGTTATTGTTCTCACTTATGCTCACTAAAAAAAAAAAAAAAAAAAAAAAAAAAAAAAAAAAAANAATAGAATACTATAAGTATAAAGTATATTTCAAATAATAATTATTATAGCAAATTGAAACCTTAACCATAAAAATTAAATAAAATTTTTATCAGTTTTTGGTTTGACATAAAATTATATAGCTAATTATTATATATTTATAAGAACAATATTATTATTTTACTATCCTCAAAAAATTTTTTAATTGTGAACAATAAAAAATTTATACTGTTCACAAATTTATAATAATGTTCTCATGAGAACTCTGAGAACACTAATTTCCAATACTGATCATAATCATGATTGACATATTTACTATTTTTAAATCTTGTTTCATTTTTCTTTTAACTATATCAATATATTATAATAACACATTAACAATAATATTTTATTATAAATGGTAAACAATATACAATTGCAAGTATAATCACAATAATAATCGATTGTCAAGTAATGATTATTACTCTATCGATCAGTAAATCAAAAACTACAATCATCTTCCTATATAATCATCTACTTTATCTAAGGTTTTTTGGTGATTATATAGAAGTGAAACTGAATAGAATTACTTCTATATAATTACATACTATAAAATAAAGGATAATTATTTTTAGTATAGAGGTGTGCCGTTTACGGGATATTCAATGATCACAAGTAATCAAAGTTAATTGACCAATAAAATAATTTTTTTATATTCTAGTTATACAGATCTACAATATAAGTATAAATTTTTTTATTTATTATTTTTTTATTAGTTTATCAGTTTATTTTTTTTTAAAGTATATTGTAACTGTTTTTGCTAATAGCATTGTTTGTGTAATTGCATGTTGGGGCTGTCTTTTTCTTGGTCTCTTTATCATGGTTTCTCTGGTGCTATTATTCTTTGTAAAGTTATCATTTTGTTGGTGTTATTGCACTTTGGAGAGCCATTGTTTCACTGGTGTTGTTGTTCTTTGAAGTTATTTTATTGATGTCATCGTATTTTGGCTTGTAAGTATATTTCTTGATTTGTTATTTGGCTTAATTGTACTAATGTTCTTTTTCTTTTTGGTGAATTTTACTTGTCTTCATCTGGAATTGGGCTTCTGGTTTGGGTGGGTATATTTAACTTTTTGTTTTCTTGCCTGTACTAATGCCTTCTCTTTTTTTGGTGAATCTCACTTTATTTTGGGATTGGCTTCTAGTTTGGATAAGTATATTTCATGTTTTTGTTATTTTGCTTTTTGCTTTTTAGCTTGTACTACCATTTTTTTCTTTTTTGGTGATTTCTTTTACCTTTGTTTTGGAATTGGGCCTCTGATTTGTATAAGCATATTTCTTGTATTTGTTATTTGGTTTTTTGTTTCTTGTTTTCTGGATATGCTACTAATGCTTGTACTCTTTTTTCTAGATTTTTTTAGGATACTTTGAGCTCTCTTGGAAGTTGTAGGACATATGTCTTAAAAATTTGGGGTGTATTACAATTAGAGATGTGCCTTATACATTATGCATTCTGCATTATGCAATGCATAATGTTGCATAATGTATTGCAAGACTTGTGAAATTTAAAAATGCACATAGAGATTATTATATAATTTTGATTCCATTAAAATTATATAATTTGCTTTTATTCTAACAATATTTTTTATAAATTAGAACTTATAAATTATACATATTCCTTTTAATTTGCCATAATAGTTTTTAGTAAACAAATTTATTGACCCAACTACTACTACTATATATTGTAGTTTTCTGATTTTGCTATATTATATTTAATAACTAGCCTAATTAAGCAAAAAGAAAACTACTAGACAATAATATTTCCTACACATTTTACTCTTATAATAATATCTAAAGCAATTTCATTTGTGATTTTTTGAGTGTATACTATTGGTTCAGTTCAATTTACTTAACTAAATAACTCATAATATCTTTTGTATACTATAATTTCAACACAGCTTCAACCATATATGTGTATTATTATAGTTGTTTGTAATTTTTTGTACAATTTTTTACAATTAGTTATAACAAAATAATTTAATACATACAGTAAGCTACTGCATTAGTAATACACCCTAACTTAACCACTTTCAAACTTTCTAATAACTAGCCCTTGCTGATTTCAGCAATTTGAAAGTGTGCTAATTAGTTAAATACTACTATTATATGCATTAGAGTTATTTTTAATCAAAAAATAATAAATAATTTTATTATATATAGAGCAGGATTGCATAATGCATCATGCTGTATAATGTCGCATTATGCAATGCAAAAACAAAAAAACCTGCATTCGCACATCTCTAATTACAATATTTCATTTATTTTCTTATTTTCTAGTTTGTGAATGTGCTAATAATGCTTGTCGCAGCTGATGCTAAAAATGGCTGATGCTGAAATTTAACCTACTTTGATATAAAATTTTAAAATTTTTTGTAGTGATTTTTTCATTTTTGTCTTATAGGATTAGGGTGAGGTTTGGGATAGATTTGATATTTAAAGAATATTTGTAAATTTTAGTAGAGCTTATAGTTTCAAATCAAGATCCCAAATTTCAGCATCAGCTGTTTTTAGCATCAGCTGCGATAATGCTTTTTTTTCTCTAGGTTTTTAAGAATACTTTGAACTTTCTTGAAATTGGTAGGAGTATGTTTGGAAATTTGAGCATATTATTTTGTTCATCACTGTTCTTGTTTTCTAGTTTGTAAATGTGTTACTAATGTAGAATGATAATCAATTATAAATTGATTAATCATTTGATTTGCTTGATCGTGATTGATCATAAAAAATTTTTTTGAGTATGGTTATTTGCTTAGTAATTGAATATATTGATTATTTTTGATTATTTTATAATAATAAGAAAAGGTTGTTCTAAACAAATTTGACTTATATATTTTATATTACTAACCAAAGGCCTTAAATACCTTTGCCTTGGCAATTAACAATATCTTTTTTTATACATTGCTTTTATATATCAGAACTATAAGATATTGCTTATCTTATTGTTTATAGTAATTTATATTTCAAAGTCATATCCAAAAAAAATACTTGCAATACTATAAGCCTATACTTTAACAAAACCTAAAGTAGCTTGATAAATTATGATTTGTATATAAAATATTATAAAATTATTATTTTTATATAGTAATTGTCTACATTTGCTACTAGTGAATAAAATTATATATTTTATTAAAAATATCTATAACTATATACTAAAAAAATTTGTGTATAACTTTGCTGCATAATAATAATATTAAGATTTATACAGAATTGCGAGAAAATCATTTTTTGTTAAGAACCCACTCAGGGTTAACTTAGTAAAATTTTGAGTTAAAAATCTAATATAATCTAATATCTTTTAAAATTATCTAAAAATCTTTGTGTAACGATAACGTTTAGAATACTCTATTTATATTGTGTAACAATAACGTTTAGATTACTCTATTTATACTGTGTAATGATAACGTTTAGATTACCTATTTATACTGTGTAATAATAACGTTTAGACTAACAATATAAANAACTTTCTAATAACTAGCCCTTGCTGATTTCAGCAATTTGAAAGTGTGCTAATTAGTTAAATACTACTATTATATGCATTAGAGTTATTTTTAATCAAAAAATAATAAATAATTTTATTATATATAGAGCAGGATTGCATAATGCATCATGCTGTATAATGTCGCATTATGCAATGCAAAAACAAAAAAACCTGCATTCGCACATCTCTAATTACAATATTTCATTTATTTTCTTATTTTCTAGTTTGTGAATGTGCTAATAATGCTTGTCGCAGCTGATGCTAAAAATGGCTGATGCTGAAATTTAACCTACTTTGATATAAAATTTTAAAATTTTTTGTAGTGATTTTTTCATTTTTGTCTTATAGGATTAGGGTGAGGTTTGGGATAGATTTGATATTTAAAGAATATTTGTAAATTTTAGTAGAGCTTATAGTTTCAAATCAAGATCCCAAATTTCAGCATCAGCTGTTTTTAGCATCAGCTGCGATAATGCTTTTTTTTCTCTAGGTTTTTAAGAATACTTTGAACTTTCTTGAAATTGGTAGGAGTATGTTTGGAAATTTGAGCATATTATTTTGTTCATCACTGTTCTTGTTTTCTAGTTTGTAAATGTGTTACTAATGTAGAATGATAATCAATTATAAATTGATTAATCATTTGATTTGCTTGATCGTGATTGATCATAAAAAATTTTTTTGAGTATGGTTATTTGCTTAGTAATTGAATATATTGATTATTTTTGATTATTTTATAATAATAAGAAAAGGTTGTTCTAAACAAATTTGACTTATATATTTTATATTACTAACCAAAGGCCTTAAATACCTTTGCCTTGGCAATTAACAATATCTTTTTTTATACATTGCTTTTATATATCAGAACTATAAGATATTGCTTATCTTATTGTTTATAGTAATTTATATTTCAAAGTCATATCCAAAAAAAATACTTGCAATACTATAAGCCTATACTTTAACAAAACCTAAAGTAGCTTGATAAATTATGATTTGTATATAAAATATTATAAAATTATTATTTTTATATAGTAATTGTCTACATTTGCTACTAGTGAATAAAATTATATATTTTATTAAAAATATCTATAACTATATACTAAAAAAATTTGTGTATAACTTTGCTGCATAATAATAATATTAAGATTTATACAGAATTGCGAGAAAATCATTTTTTGTTAAGAACCCACTCAGGGTTAACTTAGTAAAATTTTGAGTTAAAAATCTAATATAATCTAATATCTTTTAAAATTATCTAAAAATCTTTGTGTAACGATAACGTTTAGAATACTCTATTTATATTGTGTAACAATAACGTTTAGATTACTCTATTTATACTGTGTAATGATAACGTTTAGATTACCTATTTATACTGTGTAATAATAACGTTTAGACTAACAATATAAATAATTGTATTAAAGTATGGTATCTATTTATACTACAATATGATTGGGCAATATAAATTATGTAACACATATATGCTAATAGGTTACATAAAAGCTTATTGAACTGTTTTCGCAAAAATAATTTTAGGTTACATGCTACTAATGTTGTGTAACGTTACACAAACCCGCTTTTGGCAACTTTTTAGTTTTGAACCCAATTCAGGTTATTTTAACCAAAACTGGGTTTATTTGAACCAAATTAGGTTCATTTGAATCAAAATTGGGTTTAAATAAGGTTTATTTAAACCGATCGGGTTTATTTAAACCAAAATCAGGTTATTTGAACCAAAAATGAGTTTATTTAAACCAAAGAAATGTTTATTTGAACTATTTGAACAAACCTGTGTTTACTTTTTCAAAAGAAGCTATTTTCATCATTTTTTTAATATAAAAGTTTAAAGTTTACTAAGTAAATCTCAAAAATGCTATTAAGTAAATTTGTTCAAAAAATGAAATATATTTATAGAAAATATTTAAACTACTTTTAATTAGTATTTTTTTAATTTTTCAAAAAATTTAACAATTTAAAAATAAGCTATTTTAATGTTTTTTGTATAGCTTTTTGGCCAAAAAGAATATTTTTTTCAAAAATATATGGTATTTGAACAGGTATTATTATATAGCAACCCATCACCATAGCGACCCTACGATCGACCAATCAAATCAATTATATAAGTCATGTAATCACTAATTTGCGAAGCAATATATATGAAGCAAACTAGTGAATATATAACTCACAGAACCAATTTTGATTAATCGATTATTCTAAAAATATTGTATAATAAACCAATCACTAAATTAAAAAAAATAAAAAAGCGAATTTATTGAAAATTTTATTAAAAAAACAAATCACTACTGAGCAACTCTCAAAATTTTTTATTTTTTTTTTAAAAAAAACAATACAAATATACCGAAAGTTTTATTAAAAAAAAGCAAATCACTATTGAAACAACACCTAAAATTTTTTTAAATTAGTATTACAACTTTATGACATTATAAACCCAACAAATTTTATTAAAAAAAATTAATATATAATCCAATGAAATCGACAATATTTTAATGACTCGAGGAATGTTCATATTCGTATAGTACTTACATTATGATTATCTATATATATTCATCTAGTGCTTTCATACATGTTTGCCCAGTACTTCCATACACGTTCACCTAGTGCTTCTATATACACTCGTCTGGTGTTTCCATACATATTTGCCTGGTGCTTCTACGATACATTTGCTCGATGCTTTCATTAAACGTTTGATCAGTGCTTTAGCAAAACCTAAAAAAGGTAATAAACAAAACAATAACAAAAAAAAAAAAAGTAACAAGAACAAAAAACTTAATCTTACCTACTTGAAATACCACAAACATGTTTTTTGGTATATTCATGCTCAGCGAAGCCTTAAAACCTTAAGAAAAAAAACCAAAATTAGTACCAAAATTAAACGACAGAGAAAAAGCAAAATGTAAAGAAAAAAATTTAATATTTTATTAAAAATACTGCACAAACACCTGCTCAGTATTAATTCACATCTGGCAAAGTCTAAAAATTCTAAGAAAGAAGTTAGTAACAAAACTAACAAGAAAAAATGAAAAACAGAAAAAATTCTTATCCAAAACACTATATGCACTTTACCTTGTATGGATTCATGTTTAGCAAAGTCTAAAAACCTCAAGAAAAAAATTAAAATTAATAATAAGGTAATAAGGCTAACAAAACAGAAAAAAACAAACAAAAAAAATTAATATCTCACTTTATGTCCAAAAACCTCCAAAAAAAACTAATGTAAGAAAACTGATATCCTTTAAGAAAAAAAGCTAATGTTTTTAAAAAAGAAAACTGACATCCTCTAAAAAAAAACCTGAAATTAGTAACCAGACAAACAAGAAAAAAAACCTCCAAAAAAATTAAAATCATACTTTATGTTTAAAAACTTCCAAGAAAAAAAATGACATAAAAACTGACATTCTCTAAGAAAAAAGCCAGAAAGAAAACTAACATTCTTCAAAAAAGAAACCCAAGATTAGTAACTAGACAAACAAGCAAAAAAAAAAAGAAATCCAAAAAAAAAATTAATATTTTAACTAAAAAGCCGCATACACATTTGCCTAGCACTAAGCAGCATTTGGCAAATCCTAAAAAAAAAAGATTAGAAAACAAGACAATTTACAACTAAAGCAAAAAAAGGAAATAATATACTTAAAAAGCTATTTAAAAACCTTTGCTGATACTAATTTATGCCAAAAAAGAATAGAATTAGTACAAGAAAAAAAAGTGAAGTAAAAAGAAAAAATAGAGTATCTTATCTGAAATGTCACTTTGGTATTTCGCTTCCTTAAAACTACAAATCCAAAAAAAAACAACTAAAATTTAGATCAAATTGGATTAAGGGAATTAACCTCTAATTTGGCTTACTCTATTTATATGATTATTAATTTTTAATATGATTGCCCAATCATATAAGGGTCATTATAATAATTTTTATTTAAACCAATCATGAATTTATTTAATATTATTTAAAAAAAACAAACTAAAAAACACCCTGTGCATTATGCATGGGTTTACAGCTAGTATAATTATAAAAAAAAAATAATAAATCGAGCATATAATCGATTATATATTTGTACAAATTATTAGTTGATTAATCAAACTTTTGAACATTTTATAAATGATTGATTAAGAAATTTTTATGATTGTTAATTCTATACTAATATTTCTTTTTCTTCTAGGCTTATTAGTATGTTTTTGTGCTTTTTTAAAATTGTGGCATATTACTTGAAAATCTAGGATATATTATTTCATAATTTATTCGTTGTTTTTGTTTTTTATTTTGTTAATGTATTGTCATAGCTAATGCTAAAATTGGCTAATGCTGAAGCTCAGGGGTCTCAATTAGAACTATAAGCTTAGCTAAAATCCATATATACTCTATAAACATAAAACTTGTACCAAAACCCTATTCTAATACTATAAGACAAAAGTGAAAAAAACATCTAAAAAAAAAGTTAAAATTTTATATCAAAATAGGTCAAAGCTTCAGTATTAGTCAACTTCAGCATCAGCTGTGACATGTATTACAAATGCATTTGGTTTTTTTTTTAGTTTTATTAGTATCTTTGAACATTTTTGGAATTGTGAGCATATCTCTTGGGAATTCAGAACATATTACTTTATAATTCAAGTCACAGCAATTATTCAGTTATAAATTACAAGTTAAAAAGCAAATATTAGATTAGAAATAAAGTTAGAATAAATGCTCAGTTAGAGTTTGGATTAGGGTCATTATATTGTAAAATTGCCCAAGAAAAATTTTTTGTTCAATAAAGTGATTTTTTTTAACCTTAAGCAGCCACGCTAATACTTTATTAAGATGCTTGTATTTACTATTGTACCTACAATTGTACCTACATACTGTATATTTCTGAAAATAAGCAACCTTTTTTGGAGCAAAAATTACATGAAAAAACGGGAGTTGCTTATTTTTAGCGTATAGCCATTTTTAAAAAAATTAAAAAACGTACTAATAAAAAGTTGTCCAAATAACGTGAAATTTTTACTGTAAGTGTATTTTAATGCGCTGAACAACTTTATTTAATCGACCTTTTGAAGTTTACTTAGTAAAAAAAACTTTATATGTAGCAACTGCTAACACGTTTTTTGGTGATTTTTGAAAACAAAGGGAGTTGCTTATTTTCGGAGTAGCTTATTTTCGGGAATATACGGTAGCTCTACCTAATAACTAAGTTTAGCATCATCTGGCCATCCAGTCGGTACCTAAGTACCCGGATACCTAAATGCGACCTACTGCACTGTTCCAATACCATATGGTATTAGAACAGATAGCTTATGTAGCTACTTAAAGCCAAAATAAAAAGGTCAAAGGTCTTCCCCTTTTTACGACAAGCTAGAAATTACCTTCCTATCTTCTCTTTTTCTTTAACGTTTCAAGAAGGCTTGTCAACATTACTAACTTACTTTAATCTTCCTTACCTAGCCTCTAGGACAAGGAATATTTCCTCCTGATCCATACAAACAATAGTTTTTTAAGAAAACAAAAGGAGATATAAAGGGGGTATTACTACAAAACCTACACGACATCCAAAATGAACAAAGTAAACAAAACAAAAAGAAACATAGACAAAAAAGACAAAGAAAAGAAAATAAAATTGACATCATTCATAAGAACTAATTTTAAAAATTATATAGACTGTATAAAGCATATAGCTTTACCCAAGTAATATATTTACAAAAGTAAAGAAACGATAGAAAGATAACTGAAATACACTGTTTCGAAGGGATGTGTCAAAAGAAATTTCTTTTTGGTTCGGCTCCTGCATGTCCAGTGTCCTTATCATTCATTGTTTGTTTCAGCCAATCTGAAACTCGCTCCTGACTTAACCCAATTTGGTAGGCGTCATCCCAATCTGGGCAGAGTAAACATTGCCAATCTTTTAGAGAGGGTAAGCTAAATTTCCCACTTTTTGTTGAAATTTTGAAAAGTTCCAAGAAGTGACGAAAAGAAGCCCAAAAGGTACCAAATATTAGAGAGTTGGTAAGAGTTACGCTTAGTATAATAACACATCTCAAAACTAAACTCTAGGTCGTTGCCCACTACTTTTTTGCTTGGTAGTGTTAGACAGAGGCCCACTAACGGTGAGTAATAAACTCTAAGCTTGTTGGCAGGTAGTCTATAAACTTTACCTCTAAACGACAAGTGCAGCTCACTGCAGGCTTTGTTTGATAGAGCCAATTTACTATTTTATGTGTTAAATGGAAAGTTTTCGTAGGTCAATGTTCTTGAAATTTTTGGTACGAGAGATCGTTGATAAAGTGATTTTTTATACAATAATCATATTAATTAAACCAAATTATAATCTTTTTTATTCAAAGATGACATGAGGCCAAAATTTTGATTCAATACTAGATACATTATAGTGTGGCTTGTAGCAAAATAATGTGAATTAAAAATATAAATTCCAATTAAAAATTGATTAATTCTGGTCTAACTGACTATTATTCTGATGCATTCTGATATATCTAACCCAAAATTTTAGATCTACACATGATGCATCCTGCACTAAAAATAAATATTCTAAAATAAAATATATAATATAATTTTAAAGAAGTAAATAAAAAAATTTATTTAATTTTCAATAGTATTTATAGATCTAGTCCAAAGTCTGCAGACTGGTCGAAGTCCAAATATATATATGTATTTTTTGTTGCTGAACAAGTTTACTTAGTGCATGTAGTTAGAATTAATTAGTAAAATTTTGCAAATCATAAGATTTTATAGAATTTTATTAATATAATTTTATAAAATCTTGTAATTCACAAATTTTATTAAATAATTCTAACTTAATGTACTAAGTAAGCTTATGGGTGTGGCACTTTAGAGAAGTTGTCAAGGTTTCACCCTCCAAGCGGCAGGTTGACAGTTCGAATCCCACTGTTGATGCTTTAAACAATAGGCCTGTGATCAGTAACCATGTGGCTCAGATCAGTTGAGTTGCAAAAACCTGTTACCTTGGTTCCACCATCTTGAATGATAGCTATGGCGCAATGGTGTTATTGTTATACCGTAAAATCAAGGAACCGGAGAAATAGAACCCCATTTGGCAAGTACCGAGTTAGGAGGTAATAGTGAAAATCTATGACAGTACTACTAAAAGAAGGTGAGTGCCCGGGATCGGAATGAACCTAATAAGGACAGGCGGCTTTGTCGCTAAAATCCATATCTCGAAGTGGAATGGGACACAAAGGGATAATGGTAGGCAATTGGTATAAGTGTAAAGTAGCCCTTAGGTCAACGATTTACTAAAAAGAGTTGGGGCCCCTTAATATCTGTGTTTGTGTAGTGAATCAGGTAGTAATAGAAAGAGTGTGAACCAGAGGGTTTAAATAGGCAATTCCCATAGTTGGGTTGTAGATATGGCAGCTAGTGTAGAACCTTCGGGCAGACTACTTAAATTAGGCACCAAAAGTGCATGTGTAGCTAGTTGTATTCTCATTCCTATAATAAATATTACGTTCTTTCTAATAAAATCCTGGCCATAGTACTCAGCCTCTAAACTTAAAAAAAAATGTACTAAGTAAACTTGTTTAAAACCAAAAAACATATTAAATTGGCAAAATTATTTTTATTTTACTTGAAATTTAAAGAGTAAATGCATAATTTTGGATTTTTGATCAACAAAGCAAATTTAAGCATCTTTTCTTCAAATTTCAAGTAAAATAAAAAAATATTCTGTTAATCTAATGTATTTTCAGGTGCTGAATAAGTTTACTTAGTGCATTATATTAGAATTAATTAGTAAAATTTTGTGGATTATAAGATTTTATAGAATTTTGTTAATAAAATTTTATAAAATCTTATAATTCACAAAATTTTACTAAGTAACGCTAATTTAATGCACTAAGCAAACTTGTTCAGAGCAGAATTATTTTTATTTTACTTAAAAATCAGAGAATAGATGCTTAAATTTGACTTTTTTGATCAAAAATTCAAAATTATATTTATTCTCAAAATTCCAAGTAAAATAAAATAATTTTGCTAATTTGATGTATTTTTAAGTACTGAACAAGTTTACTTAGTGTATAAAGTTAGGATTAATTAGTAAAATGTTGTGAATTATAAGATTTTATAGAATTCTATTAATAAAATTCTATAAAATCTTATGATTTACAAAATTTTACTAATTAATTTTAATATGATGCACTAAGTAAGCTTATTAGGCACCTAAAAATACAAAGGTTAGTAGAATATTTTTTATTTTACTTGAAATTTGAAAAAAATCTCTCTAAAATTCAAGTAAAATAAAAATAATTCTGCTAATTTGATGTATTTTTAGATGTTGAACAAGTTTACTTAGTATATAAAGTTAGGATTACTTAATAGAAATTTGTGAATTATAAGATTTTATAGAATTTTATTGATAAAAGGGGTGTGGCGACTTAGGGAAGTTGGTAAGTTGCCACCCCCAAGTGGCAGGTCTAGGGTTCAAATCCTACTGACGACGCTTTTGAAAAATAGATCTGTGTTTCGGTAACTGTTTCCTGTCGATCGGTTGGGTACATTACCTATAATCCTTGGTAATTATCTCAAATGGGAGCTTTCAGGTGAAGTTGTGCCTCGTGATATAGACAAATCCAAGGAACCAGAAAAATGGAAACCCATTTGGCAAGACCTGAGTAAGGAGATAGCAAAGATCTTTAACAGTGCTAACAAAACTGGAATATTGAACCAGAGCCAAAGAACTGGACGTCGACCTTAGGGACAAGGTCTACCAACCTGGTCGCCGGTTCAGGTACCAGAGGAAAAGGACCTATGTTATAGATAGGGTTCCTACAAACCTGGATCAAATCAAACTTTAGGTCAGATTTGGGTTTGATTTGATTTGAAATCAAACTCAAACCCAAACTATAATTAAAAAAAATATTTGAGTTTGATTTGAAGCAAACTTTTTAGTTAAATTTGAGTTTGGTTTGAATTTGAGTTTGAAGTTTGCAAACTAGTTTGAGTTTGAATAATATAAATATATTTTTATATTTTAATTGATAATCTGCCTGTCAACTGGAGAGTGATCCCATAGACGAAAAAAATGTGGGGTGCTTCCATCTACAATTTATTTTCTTACTAAGTTAATGATAGATGTCCACTAATTGAAAGTTGTAGAGCTTGTCGAGACACATCTAGCAGTGATTAGATCATCAAAATCGGTCCAGTGGATGGCAAGATATCGTCAAAAAATGATTGGCCGACTATATAAAAATCCGTAATAGAGATTGCATATAAAAATCACTATAGGCGAAATGTGGCTTGCTTCCATTTAAAACCCTTTTCTTACTAAGTTAACGATATATGCCCACTAATTGAAAGTTGTAGAGCTCGTCGAGACGCATCTAATGGTGGTTAGATCATCCAAATTGGCCCAGTGGATGGCGAGATATCGTTGAAAAACGATCGATTAACTATATAAAATTTCTATATAAAACAAACATTGTTTAATAAGAGATTTTATATAGTCGACCAATCGTTTTCAACGATATCTCGCCATCCACTGGTCCGATTTGGATGATCTAACCACCATTAAATGCGTCTCGACGAGCTCTACAATTTTCAATTAGTGGGCATGTATCATTAACTTAGTAAGAAAAAAGTTTTAGATGGAAGCACGCCACATTTCGCCTATAGTGATTTTATATGCAATCTCCATCACAGATTTTTATATAGTTGGCCAATCGTTTTTTAACGATATCTTGCCATCAACAGGACCAATTTGGATGATCCAACCACTGTTAGATGCGTTTTGACAAGCTCTACACCTTCAATTAGTCGACAAGTACCATTAACTTAGTAAGAGAAAATGTTTTAAATAGAAGCACGCCACATTTCACCTATGATTACTCTCTAGTTGGCAGATGGATTATCAATTAAGTAACTTGTTTAAAATATAAAAATATATTTATGTTATTCAAACTCAAACTAGTTTGCAAACTTCAAATCAAACTCAAACCAAACTTAGTATAGATTTGGGTTTGGTTTGAATTTGATTATTTTTTATTTGAATTTGGGTTTGATCTCAAACTTTATAAAATTTATAGTTTGAGTTTGGTTTGATTTGGGGTTTGATCAAACTTAAATCAAACCCAGATCAAACTTCGGAACCCTAGTTATAGAAGTAGGTACCAGGGGGAGAAAAACCATAATAGCACCTAATGCTGGATAGATTGATCCTTCTGGGCCAACTGGATTGAAAGTTTGGGACGTATTAGTGAAAGACCGATAGGAAAGTACAAGTCATTCTCGTTATAGTGAACTCTCGTTATAGTGAAGATTGGTCTATAGTGAAGAATTTTTCAGAACAAAACCAAGCATATTAAATATTTACTCGATATAATGAAGTTACATAGTAAACTCTTGATATAAGGTATAGTGAAGATTTTTCGAATGAATATAACAAAATGATACTTGATATAGTAAAGTCGATATTATGTGATATATATTGACCGATCATAAGGGAGGCATGCCTAATTTGGTGCAGTGCCTTATTTGATGCACGACGATATCTCGAGAACTATTGATCAGAATTATAAGATTCTGGTACCATTTGATTTGTCTCATCGAGACGAATCGAACGGTACCAAAATCATGCGATTCTGATTGATAGTTCTCAAGATATTCCATCTGACCAAAATAGCCCAAGGTTGATATACCTAGTTTGACGCAAGTAAACGTTTACGATAAATATCATGTGATATATCAATCAGAATCACAAGATTTTGGTACTATTCGATTCATCTCATCAAGTCGAATCAAATAGTACCAAAATCTTGCAATTCTGATCGATACATCCCATGATATTTGTCGTAAACGTTATACCTGCATCAAATTAGGCACTACATCAAATTAGTAATATATTTTTTAGACAACCTTTAATAAGTGATATCTCATGATTTAGTGATTAGAATTGGATGATTTTGGTACCATTTGATTCGTCTCGATGAGATGAATCGAATGATACTAAAATTATCCGGCTCTGATCAATATATCATGTGATATTTATTGAAAACGTTAGCTGCATCAAAATAGGCATGCCTCCCTTATGAAGCAAAAATTATCGTGTTTATGCATAATGATAAAGCCTTGGGGGTTATTGCTCTTTTTAGACTACGTGTATATTGACGGCGCTTCTTGCATATAAAATTAGTTATGAATCATTTTAACTTTTCAAAGACTAATAAACCCTACTATTGCTACTATTATTGACTTGCAAAGACTAATAAACCCTACGTTACTTTAGTTTTACACTTAATATTAAGTGAACGTAATCCATAACTTACTCCTTTTTTAAATTAAACTTTTTTTTTATTTAATTATTTATTTATTTACTTTTTTTTTTCTTAACTTTGACAGCCTTGCTAGAGCCTAACTAGTTTATTAATCCTGAGCAGTTTACAATTGTAAAGGGTCATAAAAAAAAGAGGGGAAATAGTATCGAACCTAGACGAGAAACCAAAAACAACAAAAAAGAAAAAGATATAAGATGAGAGAAACAAAGAAAAAGCCTATAAACAAGGCGGAACTGACTAATCCTATCTAAAAAAAATGAGAAAAAAGAGAGAAGATAACAAATACTAATACTAATACTAATACTAATACTAATACTGCTAATGTTTAAAAATTATAATACTGCACAGTGTAATTCTGCCAAAGTATTATGTACATAAAAAAAAGAAAACTAAACTACGTCTAATAGAAAGTTCTAGAAAGAAATTTCATCTCGAATTTTCCACCAAAACATCTCACGTGTTATTTGTTTATTCGCAGGATTCAAATTCACTCGTAACTGATTCTGATTTGATAGACGTATTCCCAAATTGGAAGAAGTAAAAACTGCTGATCTTTTGGAGAGGTAAACTGAATTGCTCACTTTTTGGCGAAATTTTAAAAAAAAAACCAAAGAGAGATAGCAGAGAGTCCAAAACTTGTAAAGAGTATAAGTTTTACATTTTGTAGAATAGTATAGATAACCAAAAGTATGTTTCTGTCTAGACTTCTACATCTTTTGACAAAAAACTCCAGGGTTTTAGCCCTACTATGTTTTCTATAGCAACGAAGTCTTCTACCCGGAGAACCAAACCCACAAGGAAAAATCTTTTTCAGCTCTATTTCAGTCTTCTCGCATGCAATCTGAAGTCCTGTATCCAAGTTGCTTCTAGATAGAGTTTTAATTATGTATAAAAATACTAACTACAAAATTTTCGTAGGTTAGTGCTTATATGAAATTTTGGTCCAGAGGATCGTTGGAAAGAGTAAAATTACAAAATTTTTATTTATTTATTTACTTAAATGACATTCAATTCTTTATCCTATACCTTTTCTGTCGTGGAATTTTTTCGTTGTGATTTAACTTAATACATAATATGAGCAAAAACGTACTTATAGAAGATGTACATGTGATGGATCGGGTGCAATAAACTTTTAAGTAGGTTTAAATTTCTCTTGCTATAGTGAAGATTTATACAGTAATATATAATCTTCACTATATCAAGAGACTCTTGATATAGTAAATCTCTTGATATAGTGAAGAAAATCTCTCAGCCCGATGCCTTCACTATAACAAGAGTGACTTGTAATAGTTGGTACTGGGGTTGGAGTGAACCTTACAAGGACAGAAGTAGGTAATGATGAGTTATTAAAGTGTAGATAATACCTGTGTAGAACAGGGACTGCTCTACCAAGTTTTGCATCGAGGATAAATTAGTTCTAAGAGTGGATAATTAGAATCCAGTACAATGTATTGGTGATACAAGATGGGTTGGCAGGTGGAACAAGGATCAGAGGGTTTAAATAGGCAATTTCTGTAGTTGGGTTGCAGGTATGACAGCTAGTGTGGAACCTTAGGGTGGACCACTTAAATTAGACACCAAAACTGTAGTGTGGCTAGTTGTATTCTCGGTTTATAACTAATGCCGGTAATCCTCTAAGTGGAATACTGATGGCCCTAAATATCTTAAATAAAAATTTTCATGTCCCGAAGATGGACAGTTTGAATACAAAAAAAAGAATTTTATTAATAAAATTCTATAAAAAATCTTATAATTTGCAAAATTTTACTAATTAATTCTAACTACATGCACTAAATAAACTTATTTAGCACCAAAAAATACATTAAATATATTTGGACTCAGACCAGCCTGCAGACTTTGGACCAGATCCGGACCAAACTCAGACTTGACAAAACGTCTGAATATAAAAGTCATAGACTCAGAATTGACTACAGTCTGGTTCAGGTTCAGTCTGTAGGAGTACTATGATCAATAAAAATGTGATTTTAAAGAAGTATTTTTCTTATTAATAAATTCGGTTAAAAAATTTTTTATAAAATGTGATAATGACTATACTATTAATGTGATTATATAAAGGTAATTTTAAAACAACAGCATAAAATCGTGTGATTATATAGAGGTCGTGATTATATAGGAGGTGATTATATGGGAGGACGACTTTTTAATCACAAATACATCAAAAAAGTAACCTAGACACAGCCAGCCCAACATTTTTCATATTCACGTGTCCATCCACTTTTTTATTTTATTTTATTTTATTTTTTTTTTGTATCGTGCGAATACAAACCTTCAAAACCGTACACCCATCAAACATCAAATAATCTGAAGCTTCATTTCTCATTCTAAAACCAACGTTCAGAATTTTTAAACTATAATAAGTTTATATAATCATATACACGATTCGCACAGCCTCATCACAATAAAATGTATAAATACAACCCGTTCTCCATAAAATTTTTTTGGGGCACATGCGCGGATGTATCAGCGCGCGCAGATCAGATAGCGCAATACTGGTTAAAAGGAAATGTAGCGAGTCACGAGCAAGGCATGAAACCAATAATCCAACCGGCACATGCTCAAACAATAACTTACAAGGCAATGATCAGACGCAGATCATCCAAAAAAGTTAATGATCGGAGGCAGATCATCGAAGAGAGAGAATAATCGGTGCTGGTCACCGCCAATCATTTCTCACTTAGCGACATCACATAGGGTTAGGGTTAGCGTTTTATTAGTTGCAGGTATGTATTTTTAGTAAATTGTCACTTGGTGTGATGTCGGCTAAGTGAGCTGTCGGTGAGATTGTCGGTGAAATGACACGTATCCGAGAATAATATATACTTAATAGTGATTATTCTATGCGTGTTGCTGAAACTTAAAATAAGCCACTATTGAATTTAGTTTCATTGTGTTAATCTTCCTGCACCGTACGTAAGTACGTACTACATGCCATTGCTGAACGCTGTACAGGTATATATAATTTAGGCAATATTGTTTAACCAATGCAAGTAATAAAATTTCAGCATCGATGTATTTCTTTTTTTTCATAAATCAAAATGCCAAACGAAAATTTGACCAAATTAATCGATAATTTCAATCAACTAAATTTCGCTAGTTGTCAAAAATTGGCCGATATGAGTGATCCAGACGAAATTTGCAGGCTTGGATATTGTTACGAATATGGAATTGATATCGAAAAGGATGAAAACGAGGCATTTACATACTATCAAAAATCGGCTGACATGAATGATTCTAACGGAATGTATCAAGTTGGTTATTGTTATTATTTAGGAATTGGAGTTAAAGTTGATAAGCATAAAGCGTTTACATATTATCTGAAGTCTGCTGAGGCTGGTAACTCTATGGGGATTTGGAAAACTGCCATTTGTTACGTTTATGGAATTGGCGTGGAAAAAAATATTGATAAATTTTGGGAATGGCTCAATAAGTATGTTAATTTTTAATTTTTATAATGTATTGAAAATTCTTTATTTTGAAATCTGAAATATTATCCAATTTTTTAATTATTAGTGGGTGAGTATAAAGTAAATTCATTAATCTATATTAGCAATTAATGTTCATAATATTTATTATATGTTATTTTAGCACGTAAGTACAAAGAATATTTATTAATCAATGGAAATAAAAACAGCAAAACAAGTTCACAAAACAAGAACTTAAATACTTATTTACCATTACATTTAAATTCATTTCATTCGCATCAATCATTTTATTCAGCTTGTGAGTATAAAGTACATTTATTAATCAATGGAAATAAAAATTCACAAAACGAACATAAATACTTATTTACCATTCCGTTTAAATTCATTTAATTCGCATTAATCATTTTATTCAGCTCGTGAGTATAAAGAACATTTATTAATCAATGGAAATAAAAACAGCAAAACAAGTTCACAAAACAAGAACATAAATACTTATTTA
>QKWP01001543.1:0-40086 GCA_003550325.1 Gigaspora rosea
TTGATTGTTTTTCGGTAGTTACGCCGATTTCTGTACCAGCCAGATTAGTGTTACAATTCGATTTTCAAGTTTCCGATGTTCGGTTTTCTTCATGGTCCAATTTGTACGAATTTGGAAGATGATCTTCCGGGTAATTTTATGTGATACCCTGTACACGCTATTCGATACATTAGCCCTAGGCTGTCATCCTGACAGACCAACCCTTGACCAGTGACTGTCGTCCTGACAGGTCACACTGTCCAGTACCTTGGCTTAACTAACAATGCTGATCACATATATCATACTTTCATCACTTGGTCAGATTACTAATAACCAAAATTACATCATAATCATGGGTAACAGATGATTCGAGACACAATACTTACATATCAAGCAGCTATTATTGTTAATTCATTACAATAGCAAGTCTTGTAACAAAATTTTAACAATGTATGGTGAATCATGACGACTGCAATTTAATACAAACTGTACTGCGTGTAACACAATACTTCGTAAAAATAGTTTACTGTAATTTTTGATAGAATTTAAGACTATATTTCCAATACAAACTAGTAAATGAGTTTGTAAAAAAAATTTCACTGCAAAAATTGTTCATAGTATTGTAGCAATTCCGTATCTTGATAGCAAGTTTCATAGAAAAATTTTTACAGTAAATTATGATAAAATTTACGATATAATTCCAACACAAACTAATTGCATACTTGTATCACCATAGTAGTAACAGCGCACAAAACCTATTGTAAAATGCCAGAGATTTCCGGCAACAGTCGGAAATTCTCCGCTTTTTTATATTCTTTATACACGCAATATAAATAATTCGGTAGTTTAATAATATTACCTCCGACTGTCATTTCTAAGTTCCATTTCAGGAAACATTGCCAAAAAAAAAACATAACATCCCGGAAATTTTGTGCCCTGGTTTGTAACAAATTTTTACAATAGTAACTTAACACATATTGTGTCATAATAGAATATAAAGAATCTTTAAATAAAGGTTTTAATATTCGTCTAAGAATGCCCGAATTTCGTTACTTTTGATGAATAAGCTTGAGTAAAATAATTTTTTAGCAAACATGAGAAAATTTTAATTTATAAAAATACATCTACCGCATTAAGTAGTTACAAAAAAAAAAAAAAAAACTCACTAATTTGCTATAGACCCATTAAATTCTAAAATTTTTGATACAAAATTAATTATTTTGCCCGACGCGTTTCTTGTTATTTAGTATATACAACTATACAATTTCTACTATTTGACTTTTTAGGTTAGGAGCATCACCTTTTTCAGTCAGATTATGCGAATTTTGCATAAATATGCTTCCGTGGAATCCACCAGGGCACAATTATTTTAATCAATTCGTGCATTAAAGGACATCTAGTTGATTCAGATGTTTCATTATCACATGGTTATAATTAAATTTAGAAAAGATTATAAAATTTCTTTCGCTACGATCTTTCATCATAGTTTTTGACAATCACTTCATCTAGGTGAAAAATCCGATAAAAACAAAAAGAAAGACTAATAAAAAGTAAAACTTTTTATCAACCAAGTATGGCCGAATTTGTATTTAAACGCATGGCAATATTGCAATTGAAAAGCAATAGCAATTGCAAATGCATTTTAGCTATTGCAGTATCTAAAATATCTTTATAAAACAGCTGTTGCTTGAAATTTTGAATCGGAGTTTTGCACAAAGATAATATGCTATTTTCAGAAAAAAGTTGACATAATCCAGTTCAAACGCATCAAAAGCCATTACACCGCATATCTGTATATGGCAAGGTTGGTTTGGCAAATGAATACGTATCTCTAATTCTAAAAATTATTTAGATCATAAAATCTTGAAATTAACACACGATAATAAATAATTCTTTAAGATCATAAAATCTTGAAATTAACACACGATAATAAAATAATTCAAGAAATAAGGGACAAAATGAACGAAATCACATTAGGAAGCTTCTATATTCAATCATTTATTATAGGATTTATAGGATTAATTTTAGTCACAGTTTTTTTCAAATTATCGGGACGGACTAAACTAGTAAGTTTTTTTTTTTTTTTTTTTTTTTTTTTTTTTTTTTTTTTTTTTTTTTTTTTTTTTNTTTTTTTACAATAATATTTATTCATGATTATTAATATAAATGTTAACTTCCTTAGAATGAACCACCTCTTGCTTATTATCGATTTCCAATTATTGGACATACTTGGAGTTATTTAACGGATTGTGAAAAGTTAATTTTAGAATCTCGAAAAAAGGTAAAAAGGTTTATTTTAAAAATGAAATAAAAATAAACAACAATTTTACGATCTAATAATTTATGATTTCTTAATAATAGTATGGAGAGACATTTTCGTTATATGTATTTGGTCAAATACAGACCGTAGTCGGAAAGGAAACAGCTCATGAAGTATTAAAAAAAGATCAAGTATTTAATTTTCGTGAAGGCTATAGAACGGTAATTGGAAAATTTTTATCGAATAAAATAGTCTTTAGAAAATTATATTCTAAATAATTCTTTCAATTTTTAAAAACAGTTTTTGCCGTTAAATTTTGTATTTAGGCAAGATATGCTCGCCGAGAATAATGCTAAAATAACAAGAGACTATATCAGTGGGAAATTCAAACACTTCATAAATGAATTACAAAAAAATATTATTAAGGCTATAGATCTTTATATTGGTGAATGTGTTGGTAAGTTTTTAAGCCTTTAACTTATAAGTTTCTCATGTGAGATTAATGAATTTATTTCTTGTTAGAACCAAAAATTATTCGTGAACCACGTAAAACTATATCAGATATTATTGCAATTCCAGTTGCTAACATTATTGTTGGTGAAGTATGTATATGATTGTTTATATATATATATTATATATATTTCTTGTCATTTCTTGTCATTAACTTATTATTTTTATAATACAAATTAGGAATGCTGCAATAATGAAGATATATTAGAAGCTTTTAAAAACGTATCTCTTTTAATTGCAAAACTTTTTTACATACCACCAATATTATCTTTTATACATCCCTGGCTTCATCAACAATTTATTGTGTAAGTTTATTTGACCTTTTTTAAAAAAAAATTTGAATTCATTTATTTGAATAAAAATATCCTTAGATGATTTATTTTCTTTCGTTGTCTAACAGAATTCCCTTAAGATTTGGTTGGTCACAACATAAAAAAGTGATTATTAGTCATATTAAACCAGTCATCGAAAAACGTCTTGATAATAAAAAGAGATTAGGTGATGCTTGGGTTGCTCCAGTAAGTTATTTATAAAAATATATTTATTATTATGTGAATATTTAAATTATCAACCTTTTAATTAAAAAAAAAAACAACAAATAGTTAGATATATTACAATGCTATTTAGATGATCCTGAAATAGTCATTGATCTCGATCCAAATAATGTAAATTATGATTATATTGCTGATGGGATCGGTCATTTTATTTTTGCTACTATGACAAATACTACTATTGGTACTACCAATGCTTTATATGGTTGGTCATATTTTATTATCGTTATAAATACATTAGTCCTATTTTTATTTATATTTTATTTGAAAATTAGATTTGGTAGAAAAAAAACAATATTGGCAAGAATTATATCAGGAGGCTCAGGAGATTAATAAACAGTGCAATGGAAATGAGCTTACTTTTAATGATATTGCCAAAATGGTGAAATTGGATAGTTTTGTTAAAGAATCTTTAAGATTAGCTACTGGTATAGTTGGTTTGTCGCACAAATGTATTTTTAAATCTTATTATACATTTGCGAATGGATATCAAATTCCGAGTGGTAATGCTTTTTTTCTTGATTGTTATTCTTTAACATTTAAATCATAAAAATTCTCACATTCTTTTCCTAATTACTTAAAATCATAGGTCGCTTAGTAAGTTTAAATTTCAGTGACACAAATAATGATGAAGAACTTCAAGGTCAGAATCCTACAGAATTTTATGCATATCGTCATTTGGAACGTGATTCTCCCGCGACGAAACTAGAACGTAATTTTTTGACATTTGGTGGCGGAAAACGTGCATGTCCGGGTAGATTTTTGGCAGTTAATGAAATTAAAACATTTTTACATAAAGTTTTGTTAAAATATAACGTTAGAACCGATAATGATGAGATTGGACCTAAAAGAGGATATTTGGGTCCTATACCTAAGCCGATAAATGTTGGTCTGGTGTTTGAAAATAGAAAGGAAATTGAAATTTAAGAATTAGGTCATTATATTATGAAATGTTTTTGTATGTAGAATAGAAAAGTAACTTAACGTTTTTTTTTTTGATATCTACTTTTTGCTTTTTTTACTTTTGCAATATTGTATATGAATAAACATAAACATTCAAATAAATATTTTAAGCCAACTATATGTATTAGGGTTCGGAATGGGCCGGCCCGTTAGCCCGATGGGCTTTTTTAAAAAGTTAATTTGGGCCACGTTGTAAAAGTGCCAGTCACATGATAAATTATCATGTGACTAGCACTATGAGACGTGGCCCAAATTAATTTTCAAAAAAAGCCCAACGGGCCTAACGGGCTGGCCCATTCCGAACCCTAATATGTATATTATAATTAGGTTTACTGCGTGAGTTGGCTTCATTATCCTAAAGTATTTATAATGCTTTTCATATTAATGTGATCTCCGATAGTTATGCATAACAGAATAAATTTAATTAACGTGTCTGGAAATAATCTCAAAGATTCCCATTATACGTATTTCTATTTTGCAATATTATCTATGATATTCATAATATCCTGTTGAAAAATCTAACTATATTTGCCATATCTATCATCATTACAATATTTTATTGGATGAAATTGTAATAATTAAAGTAGCAATATAATATAATATTATCATGTTTGTAACAAGGCAGATTCATTACCTTCGGTTCCAATTACTATTTAAATATACACAAGCTTGCTTTGAACAGAGTAAATTTTTTGATTAACCTATCTTAATCACTTGTATTAAAAGTGGGATTTGGTGGATTTCACCGATAATGGTATCACTGACAGCCATTTCACATTTCCACGATAACTAGGGATGGCAAATGATTTAAAACATAATGTTTTGTATCAATTTTATATTGTTAAAATGATTTTTATATGTTTTTAAAACATTGTCACTGATATTGATGTCATGATTAACAATACTGATGCGATTATGACTGATGTAAGAATAGCGTATTTGCATATTTGATTGAGAAATAGAAATTTCATGGCGACATTGAAGTTACAGTAATTTCAGCTTCATCCATCAACACCATAATCAACAATGTTTTAAGGGATTTATTTTATGGAGCTATAGCATTATAATGCTATAGCACTATAGTGCTATGGCTTATATATAATTTATTATGTATCATATTTGTGCGTAATAATGCCCCCCTGCGCGTTATTTTGGACCCCTGCACGATATTTCGAAACGCGCATGCACCTTATTTTGAATCAAAATGTGATTTGTTTGAAATTCTGTACCGGTATTCAAAATAAGCTGCATGGGCGCTATGATAATACCAAATTACAAAGCGGTTCAAATATTAATAAAAAGAATATTATTATCCCTTGCATTGTTAGTAGAGTTGCAGGTGAAACTTAGATCATTAGGATGTGCCATGTTGAACGAATTCGTATTATTTTACCGACAATCATTTTACAGACATAACACTACACCGACAACCATTTTACCGACAAGCTTTTTTTACCGACAAATAACTCACTGACACTCGATTTGCCGACAGGCATGTTTTCACCGACACATTGATTTTACTGACACACACTTCACTGACAGTTAATTTTACTGACAAAATCAACTTACCGACAAGTTCATTTTACCAAAAATAGAATTTACCGACAAGATTATTCTACTGACAATACAATTTACCGACAAACAATTCGCCGACAAACAATTTGCCAGATGCCTTAAGTATCACAGTTGATACTGAAGTTATAGGGTCTCAATTTGAAACTATAAGCCCTGCTAAAATCCACATATACTCTATAAATATGAAATCTATACCCAAACCCTACTCTAACCCTATAAGACAAAGATGAATTTTAAAATTTTATATCAAAATAGGTCATAACTTCAGCATCAGCCGTGACAATAATTATTATTATCGTCATTAATAAAATGTGCAATTTTTGTTGTCATTATTAATAAATTGCATAAGACGTAATTATTTTTAGTAGTTTTATTACATTGCTGTGGTCTCATATGTTAACGAGTTGTATTGTCAGCAATTGTATTGTCAGCAAATCGTATGGTCAACAAATTGTATTGTCGGTAGAATAAGCTTGTCGGTATATTCTATTTTCGGTAAAATGAGCTTGTCGGTAAGTTGATTTTGTCAGTAAATGTAACTGTCGGTGAAGTGTGTGTTGGTAAAATCAACTTGTCGGTAAAAAGGAACTTGTTAGTAAATCAAGTATCAGCGAATTTTGTGTCAGTAAAAAAAGCTTGTCGGTAAAATGATTGTCAGTGTAGGTTGATATCTGTGAAGTGATTGTTGGCAATTTGATTGCCACCCTGTTGAAACTCAGTTATAACTAGCCATGACTGGTCAATTAAAAATGCAGCAAATCGAAAAACTTCACTGATATAGTAATGGCATATATCCAATTAAAATCAAGATGTTGTGAACAAATGCAAAACTCGAATGTAAACCATACTCTACGTACAGTACTTTGTACTAGGGATAGGAACAAGCTATAAGGTCAACTAAATCGACTAAACATAGTAATTTACATATAAAATTTTTAGTTGACTAAATTGATTCCTATCCCTACTTTGTACTAAGTCCCTAGTTAAAATAATTTTTTTTTATCATGGTTGAGTTGAATTTAGCATTTGCATTTTGAATCTTTTATTATATTTTAAAATATTGATGAAATGGAAGGGTGCGCATTATTTTGGGACGCACATGCATGCTATTTTGAGCAAAATAGCTAAATTTTTTGAAAAGTCAAAATCTGAATTAACGCCCTAGCCTGCTATTATGTGCAAATACAGTATATAATTTATGCATATTTAATAGTTATGTTGTAAGTCTTGTGAATGAAGCGATAATGCAAATGATAGTACGTGGCCATGTGATCAGTACATGATCAGGTGCAACGAAGCATAGCAGACTAAAGAGGATTTATTGTAGACAGTAAGGATAGTGCAATTTACATGATTTTACTAAAACACCTACTAAAACTCAAACCCTAACTGTTCCTAACTAACTAACTATTCACATAATATTATCTGTTCCCAAGAACTGTCCATAGATCATCCAGGCAGACTATTGCTTGTTTCAATCTTGTGCATATGATTTTGATACCTGTTTTCTAATTTACAGTGATAAAGCTGTGTTTATGAATTTAGCAGTAGATTACTTTGCCATTCAACCTGAAAATTACTTACCAGAAGAACTAGCCCCAACCTGCAAAATTTTAACTACCTCCAAATAAGCTAAATGCTAGTTCAAGAACATATAAACCTTGAAGTAACTGTTTTAGCTATAAGAGTTGCTGTGTTAACATACATACATGCAAGGTTTTCCATTGTCAATAATGAATACTTTAATACATGAATTAGCCTAGTAAAAACAAATGTAATATGGGCATGATACAAGATTTCTTATTGCCCATAACAATGACTAGTGATGTGGTAGAATTGTCTCAATGATTGCTATAACTAATTATGGCATATTCTTTAAAAGCTGTAATATCATTAGAACATTATTGGGATGATTCTGCTGCATTACTAATAATATGATGACACAAGCTAACCTGATAAAACAAAAAACGTTATACTGCCTTGACACACTAATAAAAAATGCTAAGGAAATGATTTTACCTTTAGGACATTCTAATCCTAGCCCTAAACTAACTCTAATATTTATTAGCTATTAATAATCTACAAACATATATACTGTATAGCCTTGAACAACAAACCTCAATAAACTGAATAAACTGCTATAACAAAGAATTTTTTAGCTAAAATTATAGATTTATTAAAGTAAGGTATTCAATTTAATGAACCAAACACTCAACTCTAGTGCTTCATTATATCAAGGTTAGACTGTATGTTTAAACAACTTGTGACATCTATTAATATTCTAAATTCTATTTATTAAATTCTTAATGCACTAGCAAAACCATAAATCTAACTACAACTTTAACTATATATCTATAAAAACCAAAGAATAACCAAAAAAACTTTTTTATAGAGATTAAGCAAGACTCTGCATGGTGTATCACTAATAGTAAAACCACCAAAATGCCAAAATCATATCAATGGTACCAATAACACAATACCAATATCAATTAATAGAAACAGCAACACCAAAGGCAATGATGCCAATAATGAATTACCTGTACTATATTGCTGAGAATGATAACAAAAGCCAAAAACTACAATACTGAAAATAATAATACTATACATAATAACACAGTACTAGCAATACCAACAACAAAATTATCTATAGCCTAAAAGAAAAATATTTTAGTACAGTATATAAAAAAAGTATTGATTATCACCTTGATCATTGTTACTGTTTATATATCCTATGATTAGGGTGTACAGAACTATTTTTTATTATTAAAAAAGATAGCACTATAATAATATTTCCTTAGTTTATCTTAAAAATAATATTAGTTTAATATTACAAAATAGTAAAAAGTGGTCAAGCTTATGGGTGATTGAGTGCACTAGAGGTTGGAACTGGTTTTAAATATTTGAGTTTATTATATCAAAATTTGAGTTTATTATATTAGAATTTGAGTTTATCATATCAATTATTAATTATTAATACAAAATTTGGTGCGATAAACTTGAATTTTGAAGTTATAAACTCGAATATTTAAAACTGGTTCCAACCTCTAGAGTGCACAATACATACAGTTTTTGTAACTTATCAGGAATCATAACCTTGGTGGTAAGATATAATCTTTAGAATGAGCATTGTCTTTTATATAAATTTTTGAAATACAAAATTTGATAATTATATAAAGATAACAACTAATATAAAATATTCTCTAATTGTTAAGTTATGTACTGTTATGCTCAAATTACCTCTTAAACTAATTTGGGTGAACTATGTTAATAATAAATGAATGCTTCACATTCAATATATATTAACTTATATCAAATATTAGTTTTATAAGAGGCTTTGTGTAATTTGCTTTTATAAAGGAGGCAAAACAGCTAAATGTATATGAAGATGCAGATAGTTATGTCAGTTTATAATAAACTAGCTACCTTTGAAAAATGGGAAGATTTTTACAATAGTTATATGATTGATATCATTAACAATAGTAATTGGATATACATGTATATGAAAATACAAGTATTAGATTTATTTAATAAATCAGTGTATGAAGACATGATTCTTTATTTGACTAAATGTGTTATTTAGTAGACATCTATTTTGTCTCAGGCAGAGACTCAAAATATTTATATACAGTATTTTTATTATATAGTCTGAGATCAAATATGTAATAGTTATTATATGTTTTATCATATTATGCAGTATTGTAGTGCAGCTACAATAATGCATGATATTTGGATGTTTAATGATGTCCATGACAAATACGTATAATAACTGATTTTACATGGATCCTGACACCTATAGTTTTATAACTATTATTTTCACAAGAATTTTCATGGCTTTTCTTTACAGCAAAATAAACTTTTTTCTTTTAAGATTTCTTTTTTGTTTATGTGTTATAGATGGCTTACGAGCAAAACTTTTTATAAAATTTCTCTAATACTATCTAAAACCTGATAAAAAAGAAAGTCCACTATGAAAATATCAGCTGTGAAAATATCATCTATGAAAATATTAGTAAAAAAAGTCATGGGTGAACAATTAGAAGCTTTGTAATAAATCTATAAATTAACTATATACCGAAGATATATTGGATTTATGCGATATATTAGATCATTAGTATCATTGTGATTTATGTAATCAATGTGATCTTTAGCCTTTGCATATTGGCATGTTTGCTTTATCATATTTGAGTAACCCCAATATTTTGGGGTCAAAATTAGATCAACTTTTATAATTGCCCACTTTTATAGTTTAATTTTATAAAACAAATTATTACTTACAAGTAAAATACAAAAATATATACTAAAGTATGTAGTATATTTTACTATATGGGGCCTTTGCAATAGAAAGGGCCGATACTGCCCAAAAATAAAAATTAGGTTTTTGTTATATTTAGATAAATTTTGACATCTGCTACACTTTTTAATTATAAGTAGAAATTTATTTGCATAATAAAAAATTGAGATATTTAAAAAAAAATTTCTTGGGAGTTTCATACATTACAGGATCACCTGATATAATGGACTAATCAAATCACAAATATTTTGATTAACCTGGATCAGTCTGAACAAACCAAACATGATTTTCTTAAAATCATATATAAACCAGTATCAGCCCTTTCTACTGCAAAGGCCCCATATAACTAGGCTAATGCATAGCATTGTGAGGCCAGAGCGAAAATATTTTAAAATTCAAATTTTTAAATAAAACTAATTAATTATTTTAATATAATATATAATGGTTGTATATATTTAATAATACAGTATATAATATACATTATTTAAATCTAATTTGTTTATAAGTGTCTAGCTAATAATTTTACTATAGCTTATACTAATAACGGTAATATTAAAAAATTATCAGTTTCAAAACGATTCAGCTCATTAAAAAGACAAGGAATTGCTTGGAAATTTTTACAAAATGTCTACAAAGTTTCAAAAACAAATTTATGTTCAAATATTTTATGTTAATATGTAAATTTTAGGCGTCCAACTAATAGAATATGTAAATTTATTAAAAATTCTTGATCATAGTAAAATTACTAATACTCTGACATAGTTTTGGTCACTCCAGTAACCCATGTATATACTTATTAAATACTTACTAAATTGGCTCTGATTTAAAGGAAAGAGGGTTTAGACAGGCTTGTATATTCCTATATTATATGACAAAGGCCAAAATATAAGTTAATTAAATTAGGTGCGAAAAAGATCTATATATTTTCGTTATAGCATGATCAGTAAAGTATTACCACAGTAATGTAAATTGGAAATTACTATATATAAAAACTCGGGTCACTTACATTTCAACAGTTTTAAAAGCATATAAAAGACCCAGATTTTATGCTATATTTTAAAGAGAAAAATGTTAAAGAGAANAGATTTTATGCTATATTTTAAAGAGAAAAATGTTAAAGAGAATGCATACTTGCATAATCTACAGATCTATATATTTTAAAAAAAGCTGTATTTGAGTAATATATAAAACCTAAGGTCACTTACATTTCAACAGTTTTAAAAAAGCATATAAAAGACCCAGATCTGCAAAATAGTATACTATATTTTAAAGAGAAAATGGTAAAGAGAACGCATACTTGTGTAGAGTAATAAAATTATTTAATTGGCAGGTCTGTTTGTTGATTTTTTTATCATAGATTTTTTTTATGCGACACATGTGCGGACAAACAAAAAATTTCCAAATTGTGGTTCTGATCTAATTTTATGTAATTGATATAAAAAAATCAAAAAAGTAATTTTTTTATATCAAACTGCATCAAAAACGTAACTTTTATATCACCATGCGTAAACACTAAATGTCCGTCGCTATGCTCTGGCCAATAATATGACTACTATATAAACTTTTTGTTAATATTAAAAAATAAACTTATATTTATATATATAGTGTATATAGAAGCACTAAATAGAAAAGATCTAACTTGAATAATCATAGTATTATTAAAGATATTTGTATCTACACTAAAACAAATATGATAAAAATTACTACATAGAAAATATCATATAAGATATTTACCAAATATTCCTACAAAGATATTCTTACTACTAAATACTTGATTTTGAATAATGTGATGATAGTTTTTTAGATGCTTCTAAATTTCTCATATTATAGCTTTTTTAATATGATCAAGCTCATAGTTGGGTAGTAGCAATATATGCAAAAACAGTCTATTATAGTCCTTATATTTTATTGTTTCATGATATTTAAGACCACATTGAGTCTTGTAAGATTGTAAACATGTGCAAAGAGAACAAATAAATCTTGAAGTACTAATTGAATTAGACAAAACTAACTATTTTAAATAATTAATATATAAAATAAAACTTAATAACAGTAAATTCTAGTATACTATCTACCTATTGGTCAAAAAGACAATGGATTGAGGTTTTGAATGATGGGTTCCAACATGTTTACTTATATTTTTTATAGTAAATAAATATTTTTGAGATGTTATTTAAATAATTTTTATACTTACATGATATTAAAATAGGGTGTAATTTTAAAAACATACTAATAAATTTTGGAGTACTATAGTATAATTTTGTGACTCTAAAAAACCAAACATGCCAATATTGTAATCACATAGTCAAATATCCTATAACATACCTGCCCAATAATAATTAGGTATTTTTTTAGCAGTGTTTAAAATTCAAATCCAAAATTATGTTCTCAAATGAACTAAATTTAGAGCATTAATGTTCTCAAAAAAATTTTTAATGTTCTTATTATATAAAATTATATTTTTTCAATATGTATATATTTTTATTGTATAAACCTATCTTGGACTTTTAAGTAAAGTTATAAACAAAGGCTTTCTGATTTTAATAGTACTTAGAACATTTAAATTGGTTAAATTGATCATGTAATATATTTATTTAACTTTTTGCAACTATCAATCTTTTCTTCAAATATGCAAAAAAAACTAAAACTAATAATATTTTAAGAACATTTTATTAGTACAAAATGTTCTCAAATAAGAGAACATTATTTTAAATATTAATGTTCTTAAAAAAAATTTAGTGTTCTCATGAGAACATGAGAACATCAAATTTTAAACACTGCTTTTTATATTTACAGCACTATTCCTTAAACCGTCTACTTAAGCAGGCAAATTTGCCCGCTTAAATAATTTAATGAAAATAAAGCATAAAAAAATTTTTTTATAGAAATTTCAATTCTAATTGGTTATAGTTACTCCAAAAAGCTCGAGCCACATGCCGCATTTAACAGCTGTGGTGTGGCATACTCGAAATGATCCAAACAAAGGGCATAAATTCACACGAAGGGTGTAAAATATGCTATTTTAACCAAGCTTTTGAGTCACCTTATCTCTCTTGCATTGTTTCAAAAAACCAATTCTGTAAAGTTGGTTGTGAAGAATCTTTGGCCAACTTCAATGTTATATTATAAAAGGTACCTCTGCGTGACAATCATGAAAATGTTACCCAATTGTCACGTGAATGTATCATTTTTGCTATTAAATTTGATCGCAAAGATCATATGAACAGTCAGCCATACTTAGACAATTTTGGAATATTATTAAGAAATTTTGCAAAATAACAATTGTATGACAACTAGCATGTAGTGTTCTTTCATTCTAGTCAAGAGATTATGGGGGTGCAGCTTAATAAAATTTTGAGAAATTGTACAATAATTGATCAAAAAAAAATTTAAGCAGACAAATTTGCCCACTAGACAGTTTAAGGGTAGAGGGTATGTAGATCATTTCTATTAATAAACTAGTTACTAAAAATTTTATATTTAATAATAAAGAAAATTTTATTAAATGAACATATTAAATTTTTAAATAAATTTGTAGAGGAGGTTTTTCTGATTTTAACGGTGGTCGAATCATTAAAATTGGCCCAGTAGAACATAAGTTATAGTTGTTTTTATCTTCGCGACCCTATTTTACTTATTGTTTACACGTGATTTGATTGGCCAATTTGTGATCACCCTCGCAGAATAAACCCCGCCCCGCAAAAGTTAATACTATAAAAACTTTATCAAATTTCATTCAAAATTAATAAAATTTTTAAGATATGTATAATTTTTTATTATGAACAATTTACTTAGTACATAAATACAATTTATATAGTAAAAAATTAACTTTTATATGTAGCAACTTTTAAATTCGCAGTAAAAATATTTTTGGTCACTCCTTTAATAATAGAAATGATCTATATACCCTCTACCCTTAAGGGATAGTAGTTTTACACTATAGACGCAGACTTATTTATATTACTAGTTTGTCTCAATTGTGCTTTATTTTATAACTAATTTTTTATATAGGATGTAACTAAAACTGTATTAATATGTTGCACCTATGTATTATATTTTTATAAATTTTTATAAAGTTTGTATATAAAATTTTTAATCCAAATTGTAAGCAATTGCCCCCAGTCTTTCCTCTCATTCACCTCAATAAGGTTTCATTTTATATTTGTCCCAAAAGAGAGTAGTAAATCAAAAAGCAGAAACCTTGTTTACAGTTTTAGTTGCCAAAACAAAGTTATTTTAGGCTAGTATTAAAGTATTAGGGTTAAATTAAAATTTGGGAAAATTTAAAAAAATATAATTAATTAGCTAGATTAATTATTATAAACAAAGCCAAAATCATAACTTTTCAGTAAATATTCGATATTGGCCATGGAAGCTGTTCATTTATTAGAAGAAATAGGTTCAATGATGAACAATAATAATAGTTGATTTAGGTTATTACATATCATAGATCACTGATTTTACCGATTATAGTGTTTCATTACCAAATAGTTATAATTAAATTTAGAAAGATTATAAAATTTCTTTCACTATAATTTTTTATCATGGTTTTTGACAATCAATTCATCTAGATGAAAAATCTAATAAAAACAAAAAAAAAGACTAATAAAGGTAAAAAAGCTTTTTTTATCAAACAAGTATAGCTGAATTTGTATTTAAATACATGGCAATATTGCAATTGAAAAAGCAATAGCAATTGCATTTAGCTATTGCAGTATCTTTATAAAAAGCTAGTTCTTTCTTGGAATTTTGAATTGGAGTTTTGCACAAAAATAATAAGAAAAAATTGCATGTTCTAACACTGTTCTAACCTATTTTTAGAAAAAAGTTGACACAATCCAGTTCAATGCATCAAAAGCCATTACACTGCATATCTGTATATAGCAAGATTGGCTTGGCAAATTTGAATACATATCTCTAACAAAGTTAGCTTGAAAACATATCTTATGAAGAAAAGCAGCTTCATTATAGTAATAATTATAGAAGGCTTGGCCAAGTGGTATTTATTATTTATTTATTACTTATTTACTTTATATTTTATCTATATTTTATTAAATCTTACTTATTACCAATTTAAAATAATTATTAATTTTTTTTAAAAAAATTTTTTAATATAATTCGGGCAGTTGAGCACTATCTGGCTTTGATACAAAGCTTAAATCCGAATTATTAAAAGTATTATGCATACCATCTGATGAAAATTGATTAAAAATACTGAAAGTGAATTATTTGAATTAAATTCTTATTCTGTTATTACATGTGCTTGGGCAAGAAAAAAATTTCATTAATAATATTTTCAAAAAAAAAAATTATTATAATTTATTATTATCATTATAGCATTAAATTCATTCAAAATAAATATATATATATTCAATTTTAATCAAATATTATTTAAATTATTTATTTAAATTCCCTTTATATATAAAAATTTTTTTATTATGATGAAATAAAGTTTTGTTACTATAATAAGAAAATTTTTCATTATTTCATAGAATTAATTTTTTATTATAGTTATTAGCAGTCCATTAAAATAATGTTATTATATTTTGTCATGCATAAATTCAAAGGAGGTAAATGATTAAAAGTGTGTGAATTATGTTATACGTATATTAAAAAGTATTGTAATGACATGTTTTTTAAATTCAACTATCTCAAACAATCTATTATAACTCATACAGAAGGGTCTGGAATTTTGGGGCCCTGTAAAATTCAAGTATTATAAAAAATGTATACAAGGTTGTACTCTGGATAAGTACAGAATAGGTCAGATGACTACTCTGGAATTCAAAATTTTATATTATGAAAAAATTTTTTTAAAAAAACTATTTAACGAAACAAATTTATTTTTATTCAATAAATTTTTTTGTATATTAATAGTTGACCCTATACAATGAACCTCTCTATAATGAACTCTAGATATAAATTATATAATAAATAGTTTACTATAAAAATGCTATAGGCTTTAATAAACTTTTCATTTCAGTATAGAAAGGTTGATTATAGTTTTTTTTGATAATAAAAATAACATTATATAAAGAATTAAAAAAAATTTACTTATGAAAATACAAATAAGAATCAAAAGCTATATTATTTAAGCAATAAAGGATTTTTAATGAATAATATAATCAAATTAAAGTTTTAGTAAACTTATTTTTTGTTTCTTTATAAACGTAAAATACATTATTAATTAAGGTCTACTCTTTTAGTGAACTTGAATTATGACGATAATAAGTTTGATAGTTATATTAAAAATTGTCCTAAGTTATTTTCATTTGGCTAAATATAATTTTTTGACTTTTATTTTTTTTTAATTTTGTGTACAAATACTGTACGAAAATGAAAGCAATTAAAAATACAACACAGAGAAAAATTGACTTTATTATATAAATCATTATTGTTATCACTAATGCTTTGTCGTCATCAAATGCAGGTTTATTGATATCATTAAAACCAGGAACATAGTACAAAGTATGAAGTAGATAGTTCAGTTTGAGTTTTTGCATTCGTCAGCAAAATCTGGAATCTGATTGGACACCTAATAATTTAAGACTGTCAGCTGATCAAATATGGCTAAGCCAGGATACCTGCAACAAACCAGTCAAATCCGGTTATGAAGCTGTAAATCCCAACTGAGCATATCGATATAGCAAGCTAATACATCGTATGAATATTATAATCATCATATAGGTACTCTCATGCCGGGTTTAAATCCAATGGTTTACTTTAAAAAGGTCACATGAATTAGGATAAGACACAGATATTAATAATTTATTAGCCATTTATTTTAAAAAGAATGTATATTTATGTTTTCTTAATTTAAGGAGAGTATACATTAGATGCAAGATGATGAAAAAAGGGTCAGACCAACCATTTATATAAATTCTAAATCTCAGATAAGTTTACACTTCAACAACTACGACTACACTACTACTACTACGTTTTTACACCGTTACTACTACGTTTTACGCTTCTTGAGTAACATCTGTATAATTAAGCTACTAAGAATACATAATAATGCCTAATACTAGAAAGGTAAGATTAACATAGCTATGGTGATACAATTATGGAAGGTATGTGACAACAGGAAGATTTAAAAACAAGTACCCCAGTGATAATCACGAATGAGCGCCCTCGATTTTATCACATATCCCTAGGGTAAGAGTGAATTTACTAAAAATAGCAACCCTAATTCTAGGAGGTTAGGGTTAGGATTAGGGTTACTATTTTAGTAATTTCTCATTCTTATCCTAGGGATCACCTGATTTGTTTACATTTTTTGGCCAATCAAAGCAATTGAGTGATAAAATCATTCGTAATTATCACTAGGTACTTGTTCTTAAAGTGACTCTGTGACAACTTTACGAATTTTACTAATGTGGAAGTGAAAGGCAAAGAAAAAAAATATTCATTACAAATTATGATTCTTATATTATAAACACTTTCATATTTTAGCTATAATAACATTTCTAACTGCTCAGTTGCTGGATTCATGCATAGAAACATGTTACAGCAAACAAATTCAGTACTAAAAATCAGCATTTGTATCTAAACTCCACTCATACAAAAACTTGTCATTTTGTGGCAATATGAAAACATTTGAAATTTGCATTCGTTCACAAAATCTGATTCTAATTAGATGCTCTAATTTTGTATGTGTTATGCAAAAAGGTGCAATAATCTACATCCTTACCAGGAATGCAATCAAAATTTTGATTCTGATTGTATGTAGTGCTTAGGGATTAACAATTGTCTCATAATTGCTGAATACAATGTAAATAGGAAGTCATAAAGTGGATTAGTGGCAGAAACGTCCTCAGTCCTGTGATTTTTGAGCAATTTAGAGCTCCATAGATCATTCACATAAAAAATTTAACGATCATATGATTGATAATCTGGGTTTTTTCAGATGCATTTTACTTGGAAATCACTGGATTGAGGATCGTTTTTGTTACCACTAATCCACCTGGAAATCATACTTGAACCTTAAGGAATTGCACTTCACTCTGATGCTGCTCATCGTTGCATTGCCCAAATGTTTCTTCGATTGGTGGTGTTCAATTAGTATTCAACGTTGTATGCATGTTCAAAAAAAGCATTCACATCACTGTTCAGCCCGATTTTCAGTCACATTTGAGAACCCATAACAAATTGATACAATAGCTAGGATTTTTTTTACTCATATGCTCATTATCAATAATTGGATAAATCATGCATGAATATTATCTGAATCACATACAAATATTAAAAATGTAATAGTTTTATTATTGCTCAGATTCTAACCGGTCAATTAAGAGCTTCTGACTAGTATCGGTCACGGTTATAACCAGTTATGACCAGTCATAACCTTTTACTACTTTTAAATATAATGCTCTTTTATTTGGTAACAACATACTGTATGTAAAAATTTATTTGCTTTTTTCCAAATTAATTCAATTACTACATATGATTACCATGTTGTTGCATAATAACGCTCTGTTCATGACATTATTTAAAATTATTCCTTAATTAAGTTTATCTAGGCAAAATTTGAAATTATACCTCTTGTGTCATTTTGTGAAATATAGTAAAAGTTATTACAAAATCATTATTTACGTTCCTGGTTTTAGTGCGACTGCATCGCGCAGCTACCTTATTATGTAACCCAGTTTTTATAACATAACTAAATGATATTATAAGTCAGCATCTATACTAAATATAGAATATTTTCCAAAATTGATGACACTATTCTTCTATCTATTCTCTGACAAAATAAGAAAATGTATTATTTTGTAATAGATTAATAATACAATCATTATGAAATAGTAAAGCACTCAAAAATTTTTTGCTAGGTTTAGTTATAAAAAAAATTTTTTAAAGTATCAAAATTTATTAACAAAAAAAGTTCCTCTCTATATTTTTTTTAACTCTAATCTAACTTCAAAATCAGCTTATTGCGGCCAAGATCAACCAATTTAGACCTATTAACAACACCTGGCAGCAATTTTGTATGATAGCTACAACACTATAATGATATGTAAAATGACGAAAGACCTGCAAATAATATTGAGTTATGAACAATTTTAAAAAACAAAAAAAAATTTTAACATTATTCTTGATCGTGTTTAAATTGAACCATTGATTAATTATCATATGTACAAGCAAGTTTTCGTATATCAAGTTATGTTGTAAAAAGAGTTTGTTTTTCTTCTGATTTGTTGGCATTACAAATTTATAATAGTGATAACAAAAAAAAATTTGATCATTTTTAACTTATTGAATTTGTTTCAAAATACTTATTCATGCCATAAATGATGATAAAGTATGAACTGTAAATTTGATTTATTATTTTTACTAACAGATATGAAATGGTATAACAATAAATTATAATAACTGATAATAATTTATTCATTATTTAATGTTTCATATGTACACCTCAGTAGATGAATATAACAATAATAAGCTATTCAGCTTTTTGAATAATTTTACTATTAAAACCTAAACTGTTCATCTAAGCAGCCTCTTATCTATTCTATTGAATAATTAGATGAGCAAAAAGAAACAATAATTAAGGTAATTAAGATAATCTATTGATTGTAATATTTACAATTGCTTTTTCTATTTGCTTGATTATCTCAGTAGAAATTTTATTAATCAAAATTTAAGATAACATATGAAGATTTATTATTATGACACTTTAGTAAATTCAATTTTATATTCGCAGTAGTTTACTAAGTGAGAAAAAAGAACATTCATTAATCAGAGAAATAATTATTCAAATTTGTGAATTTTTACTATCACACAGACCTTCATTTATTCCATTTTATTTACAGCAAGTTAGCAAAGTGAGCAAACAAAGCATATCATTAATTGATAAATTATTGTTATTATTTACTATCGCACAATTTCTTATAAATTTGTTTTCATTTGACTAATTTGCTGGATAAGCAAAAAGAATAGTTGTCATTCAAGATATCAGAAATAAGTTATGCAATTTTATGAACATGCTTACTACCCGATGCATTAATATATCTATTCTATTTATTTAATTAAAACATTAGCAAATCAATATTTATTATCAATTATTTCAATTTTATTCAAGATCTAATAATTCTTATAATTTATTTTTACTTTAAATAATATAAAACTAACAGTTTACATTTATTAGAATTTACAGTATATAAGTTGCTCTATCTCAATTGTTACCCCATTCAAGACCTAAAATAATTAAAGTAACTTTTCTGTAAAGAATTTCAATATCTTTTTTCCCTCTAAATCAAGTTAATTACCACAAAGGAGTAAGAAGGTTAGATTAGTGTTTTACAAAGTGTTTTGTCAAATTCTAGCCTCTTTATTACCAATTTGAATTTCATTAAAATATAAAAAAGTTGAACAAAATTTTTTATATTTTTACAATGAACTTCTGAGATCATTTTCACTTATTCAAAACCAATCTTATAATTTCCAATATTTAGAGAGATTTAAACTGACTGTATTTTTAGAAAGAACCTCCATTATTGCTTTTATTCCTTCAAAACCAAAATTATTATTATAAAGATTCAAAGTAGTTAAAAAAGCATTTTTGACAAGAGCTTCCACAATTGCTTTGCCTCCTTTAATCCCAAGCTCATGACCACTAAGATCTAAAGTGGTTAGTGAGTTATTTTCATCCGGATAAGATCTGCAAAGTTACTATATTGGAACAATAGCCCTATGAAAAAAGTGGTCCGGGTAGTGTTACGGTTTAGCACAGAGGTGTCTGTGATAGCACGTGCACTGTGGCACGTATATATACGACACACGGAATGGACCATGTTTAAAATGATACGTATCGGCACGTTGTGTATGTCCACAATGACGCGTGTAAGATTTTTATACGGAATGGCATGTATTTGGGATGACACGTATAGGCTCGTTAGTTGGAATTACACGTATTTAATGGCATGTGTATCTTGTGTAGCCAATAAAATCGCAGGATCAGGTGTAATGTGAAAATTCAAAACAAACGAAATTTTTTAAAAAATTGTCTGTACCTCCAAATCTCATCTATGAAATGCTTTTTAATTCCTAAAAAAAAATTCTTTGCAAAATTTTGCTATAGGCATGTTTGTTACCACCCTTCACAATTATACTGTACTCTAACTAAATTGAATTCATTCTTGTCGTAAGAAATATATGTACGCAAACTTACGTGTGCCTCGACCTGCGCCAAAACACGGTCCATTTACAGTCCAAAATGTCTGGGCAGACGGTCCAATTTGGACCATTTTAGTTGTGCCAACATGGAACTCGCACATGCAAACCCGTCTCTTTAGCCATTCCACAGATCACTGTCTTTTCTGTAGAACCACGTGCATATCCAGACAGATTTTTTTATAGGGTAGCAAATTTTGGGAATAAGTACAATATAAATTTTTATTATATGCTTCAATCTGAGTGGAGTCAAATGAAAAGTACTGTATTTTTTTATTAAGTTAACGATACATGTCGATTAATTGAAAGTTGTAGAGGTTATCAAGTCGCATCTAACGGTGGTTAGATCATCCAAATTGGCCCACTGAATGGCGAGTTATTATTAAAAAACGATTGGCTGACTATATAAAATCTCCATGTAAACAAATATTGTTTACATAGAGATTTTATATAGCCGGCCAATCGTTTTTTAATAATAACTCGCCATCCAGTTGGTAATTTGGATGACGTTAGATGCATCTCGACGAGCTCTACAACTTTCAATTAATTGATATGTATTGTTAACTTAATAAAAAAATACTTTTCATTTGACTCCGCTCAGATTGAAGCATATAGTTAATATCATAGGAATTTTGCCCCAATTTATAATATAGAAATTCTGCTGATCTTATCTGGATCAGCAATTAATTATAATTAAAATTGAGAGAAGTCAGTGATATTTTTGTAAAGAACATCTGAAATACTTTGATTCCTTCATCACTAATTACACTAAAAGAAAGACCTAGAGAAGCTAGAGTTTTATTCTTATAAAAAGCTTTGATAAAACTTTTGCTTCCTTAAAGCCAAGCCAACAACATTAAAGTTTAATGATATTAAACTAGTATTCCTACAAAGTACATTTTCTTATTTCTTCAAAAACTAATTACACTTTGAAAGAGATCTAATGAAGTAATAGTATTTTTTTTTTGTAAAGAGTTTCTAATAATATCTTTACTATTTTGTTATTTCTGATTTCAGATTTATTTGCACACTTAATTTTTTCACTTGCCGTAATAATATTGCTATCAAAGAATCTTTAATTATTTGAAACATGTTTATAAAATCAAAATATTCATCAAAATCAAAAGTTTCAGTTCCCTCACAAAGCCATTTTATGATTCCTTTGTCTAAATCACTGCTATTAATCAATGTAGTATAAATGTAGATTCAAAATAATCATTTTCATCTATTTAGAAGTAATATATTTAATGGACTAATGATGCTTTTTCATCAGCATTCAATGATAGAAGGTTTTCTCATAAGCTTTCTATTATCTCAATAGCATAATTGTTTGTTTCATAGTATTGGAACTGCATTTCTACACCATTGGCGGTTTACAAGAGGCATGAAAATAAAGATCTACAGTCGTCCCTCTCTATAATCACCAAGTCCGTTGCACCCTATTTTGGTGATTGTAAAGAGGTGTGACTATAAATAAAATACCTCATTATGGTCATTTATAAGCGAAATGTGGCGTGCTTCTATCTAAACTTTTTTTTTACTAAGTTAACAATACATGCCCACTAATTGAAAGTTGTAGAGCTCGTTGAGACGCATCTAACGGTGTTAGATCATTCAAATCGACCTAGTGGATGGTGAGATATCGTCGAAAAACGATTGGCCAACTATATAAAATCTCTATGTAAACAATATTTGTTTACATAAGAGATTTTATATAGTCGGCCAATCATTTTTCGACGATATCTCACCATCCACTGGGTCGATTTGAATGATCTAACCACGTTAGATGCGTCTCGACGAGCTCTACAACTTTTAATTAGTGGGCATGTATCGTTAACTTAATAAGTAAAAAAGTTTTAGATGGAAGCACTCCACATTTCACCTATAGTGATTTTCATATGTAATCTCTGTCACGGATTTTTATATAGTCGGCCAATCATTTTTTGACGATAAATCGCCATCCACTAGACCAATTTGGATGATCTAACCACTGTTAGATGCGTTTCGACGAGCTCTACAACTTTCTATTAGTGGACATGTATCATCAACTTAGTAAGAAAAAATTTTTAGATGGAAGTACTCCACATTTCAGCTATAGGATCACTCTCCAGTTGACAGGCGGATTATCAATAGTGATTCTGGCCATATGACAAAGTCGGCTAAGCCAAAAAATTTTCGGCTTAGCTGGTCGATTTTTTCAAAATCGGCTAATCGATTTTTATTTCCCCAAAAATAGAAAATATAATTTACGTGTATTACGCACAAAAGACATTTTTTACAGTGATCGTCATGCACTATAATTTAGAAAAAAAACCTGTTAAAGTGATGCTTGGTTAAACAATTCTCATACATTAGTACTATAAGATGCACATCGTAATATTTAAATGCGTTTAAATGCACATAATACTATGTTGTAGAAAATAACAATTTGCACGAGTTAACCTGGGTCACATGGCCAAAAGCCATGTGACACAGGTTAACCATGCAAATTTAGTTATTTATACAATCCCTATATTATTGTACGGGAACAACCCGTGCGTTACCTTCAGCTCAATATAAAAACAATAAAATAATTAAATCGGGATACTTTTATACTTTTATCAATATTAAAGTGTTCCGATTTAGTTTTATTTTTTAAACATGTGCCAATAAATGAGTGAAAAAGTACAGGTTGTTACATAAGACCCATACTATAAGTAATGTTTATGTACATTTGATCGAATTCGCAAATCAAAATAACATTCAGGCCATTCATTATTGTAATATAGATTCACTTATTCATGTTTTTATTATTGCAATTGTCATATGTGCGAACTTTTTTTCTACAAAAAAACATTTTATTGTACACACATATTTACATGACATTTTTATTCACCACACATGCAAACGCAACATTAATTAATAAAGCTCTATGAGTTATATAGTCAGTATTCACATGCTAATAGTCTAATTAGAAAATCAGCTAAGCCAGCTAAGCCGATCAAAATTTATCGGTTTAGCCTAGCCGATAAATTTTGATCAGCCAGAATCACCAATTATCAATTAATAGATAATTTTAAATATACGTGAATATGAAAATTGGCCAATCAGATTATATAATCCATATTTAGTTAAAAATTGGTAACTATAATGAGGGTTTTTTATTAATAAAATTGTTAAAAAATCAAAATTTCATGGCGATAGTGATTATAAGCGATTTGTGACTATAATGAGGTTTTTTTACCATATTTGAGTTCCAAGGGGGACTGTTCTAAATTTGGATGATCATTACACAATTGATAAAAAATTAATTATACTGTTTTACAATACTTTTTTAGGAATCTCGTATAACTTATCCTGCTACAAAACGTTGCCCTGTCCATTAAGCAAAGTTGGAGTATTCGAACCATACTATAATATATTTTTTGAATCCCTCTGAATCCCATGCCATTGTGTTGCCACGTCTTAGCAAAGTTACATATAAAAGATATATAGTTAAAAGTATAAAACCATCAAGATAACTACATTTCGTACGCTAAACGAAAGAAAAAGGTGTAAAACCTAAAAGCAACGATTCAGAAAAAGTAAAGGTCCAAGTATATTGGGTTATTTAATTATTATTATTATGTACATCATATAGAAATCTTTTAATTAATGAATAATAACACATATAACTAACTATATATCTATTTTTTCTATGTTCCAAGGATTAATGAGAATTTATATATGTATATACTTACGTACCAAGGTTGTAAAAGTTTCTAATAAACAATAGATATATTGTCGCATGGATGTTTAGGTTTTAGATTAGACATAAAGCAAATTATATCAAAGATTATTAATTTTATTACGGTATATGTAGTTAAAAATTAATTAATTAGTCAATATATTAATAAAGTAATAAAAAAAGCTTATTTACTACAAAAAGACTTGGAGTATTTGTTTTTTAACTTAAATATTCGATATTTGACTTGATTTTTACTTCGTTTTGCTTCATTTTCGACTTTTTGTATTTTTTTACTTGCAAAAATTTACGAATTTGATTGGTTCGGAGATCATCGTAAGTGATCTGCAGTTTGTGTAACTTTCAACGGTCTCTCTTGGATGTTTGAGTCCGTCGCACAAAATAGGGTGCTTAAATAGAGGTGTGACTATATGGGGTGTGACTATAGGGAGGTCTGACTGTAATATGAAATCAAAGGTTATTAAATATCTCATAAAGATATTCATTTGGCAACGTTATCATTGTAAATAAATTGTTTATGGTAATGTATTTAAATATTGCAAATATGTGATGCATTCCGAAAGGGTCATATGGGTCACCGAGTAAAATTGGGTAACATTTTTTATATCTCCAGAATTCATTTGTTGTAATTATAGTACTATTATTATAAGATTATTTCATAAATTTAAAGGCGTTAAAATAATTTATAATATAGATGATTTGACTCAAACTGACATTTAGGGTCTCGGTTGTGGGTTTTTATTCGGATTACCCTATAAACCTGCTTTTGGTTGTAGTTATTGTTCTCAACAACAGTACAAATTCTTGAAAAATTTAGCATATCGCTGAAACTTTGGACAATACTCAGAAAGTAAACGTATTCAGAAAAAAAAATCACAATTTATTATTTTTAATTTTAATCAAATATCAAGAAATCTTATTTTTTTTTCTTCAGCAGGGCAATCGATTTGATTTTGGGGATGAGCTTTCTTAAAAGCATCCAATTCGGACAAATCGTTTGCAATTCGTTGGATTAAAGGAAATTTTGTCATGTCAATTTCAAATCTTAAAAATTATTATATCAATTAACGATCAAATATTATTGTTTGGCTATGTAAAATGAAACACTAAAAAGATTTCAAACCTGTTTGCTTTATAAACCTGCGGCAAAAGACAAACATCTGCCAAAGTAACTTCATCACCAACACAATATTTATTAGATGTTTTTGCAAGTTGTTTCTCAACTCCTTTAAAATAAATTCAGATCAATACTTTTTTTTTGCGCCACGATATAAGAAAAATATGATATTTAATATGATATTTAATACCTTCAAAACCACGAGTAATATAATAAATAGCAAACTCGTTTTTATTGCCTCCAGTACTTTCAATATATTGTAAAGCTTTAATATTTGAAGTGGCTGAATGTCACCAGCAATTGCTTGAACTAGGGATCTAACCTATTAAATAATAAGCCTTTGATCATTTCGAGAATTTCAACAATAAAACTATATATTAATTATACCAAAGCTCTTTTATATGGATCTTTGGGTAATAATGGCTTTTCTGGTCGAGTTTCTTCCAAATATTCAAGGATCGCAACTGATTGGCTTAATACGTTTCCATCAATTATTAAGGTTGGAACGAGTTTATATGGATTGATCTCTGAATATTCCTCTTTTTTCTGATTATTTTATATAAAAATTAATTGTAGAAAAGAACATTTTTTATTCAAATATCGTCAAATGTACCTGATCTCCTTCGAGTAAATCTACGGGACAATATTCATAATCGATTCCTTTCCAGTCCAAACATGTACGAACTCTCCAACTGCAAGACGATCTATAATACGAATGAAGGATTGGTTTTTCACTAGACATTTTGTCTGAACTGAATAAATTCAAATTTCGAATTTTTTTGTTCTTTATATAAAGTTTTGATATTATATAGTTCACATGTTTTGATTTATTTACGAATACCGTTATACGACAGTAATGCTGGATACTGCACTTTATTAGCTTGTTTCAGCGCGATATACAGCATACATCAGTGCATTCGATGTATATTTGATCTAGCTATTTGTGGTCAGCCGGTGGCTTCCCACCCGCATACGCGGGCCGGCTGTCGACCAGGAGTTTTGCAGTCAAGCTATTGCTGCTTAAGATTGATGTTTAAGATTAGCCGGTGGTTTCCCACCTGCATAACACAGGCCGGCTATGTACACGCAAGGTTGCAAAATGGCAGGATTCAATGGGATAGGTGGGTCTGGTGCGAATTTGTTTCTTACTGGAGCTGCCTTAACTTCCGTGCATTTTATACCTATAATGAATTTTTTTTTTTGTTATATTAGTTTCATGTGAAATGTCCCTATTAAGCAATTGATTAATCACTTATCTTCACCCTGTGCCTTCCTCAATTTGGATGGTGATTGAACCGGTTTTTCCTCGCTGGGGGCTAGCTCTCTTTTCGATCTGTTGGTCTTGAATGAATGAAATTTTAAAATAAAATTCTCGAGAAAAAAATAGAATACAAGACATATAAATGTTAAGTCTTTTTACGATATGCACGAATATTATATAAGTGCATCGCAGAGCAAAAATGCTATCCCGATACCAATATAATAATCGGCACCATCATCATGAAAAGGATTATTTGGCACCGTTATCCCCCAACTCTGCCTTATGGGTATGATTAATTCTGAAACCCCTTAATTATGGATTTTTGACGTTATTTTTAGTTTATCAATGATTTTACTTTTTTCTTTATTCGGGAATTTCATAATCCAAATTTAAAAAATATTAATGGTTTAATCAAAAATAGCACACATGAATTGATTACATTTTAGTCCATACCTCGATTATCGTATCAATTTTCTACCCGATAAGGTAAGGCGATTCTTTTCTGTTTTGGTAATGAAGTTATGCAATATTTCATTTATGCAATTTTATTCGAGTTGACGGACGTCACGTGAGTCAACAGATCGAAAAGATGGCGAAGCAGGACTCAGGCTCATCACATGGCCCGGGTAATGGGGCGGGGTCACGAGCCGGGCGTAGCAAGGTAAGAAGGCATGTGAAAAACATCATTGAAATTCCAGATTGAGATTGGGAGACAGGTGAGTATGATGTAAAATCAATTGCCGCATATGACCTACGTCAGGTTCAATACAAGACGAAGTAAGCACAAGTAAATAAAGAGCGGCGCCAGCGACTACGCCAAGAGTGGTCAAATCTGCTGCAAGGAAAGAACATAATTGCGACCCGATCCCGCCCACCCGACAGTTTCATAATAACTGACACAGTTCTGTTAGTCACATGTCACATTAACGGCCGGCTTGCATTATGCAGGCGGGAAACCACCGGCCAGCGTCATACGTCACAGAATCAACTGCTTACGGTGATGCCCGGCGCAACCTCGGTTGCTATTTTCCGGGAGCATACCCGTTTCGGTTTCAATTATGCATAAATCATGTCTACATTATCAATAAAGTATTATCCGGTATATATTAGACCGGATTGTCCAAATGAATCATGCGTGCAATGCTTTTCGATATCGCGAATTTACTTTTAAAATCATCATTTGTAATTTTTTTTTATTATATATACAACTGTCGTTCGATAAGTGAAAAAATTTGAGCGGGCTTGAGCTTGCGCTTGCACTTGAGCAGCTCAATGCACTGCTCTTGATCAAGCACGAGAAAGAGATAGAGAAATTCGTGAAACCAAAAATACCAAAAAAAGATATCGAAAAACATTGCACGCATGTGACATATTTATTATTGGAATCACCTGACCGCCTTGGCCAGATATTGATCTTTATTAATCAAATTTTATTGATGATATGCAGCAGTAGCGTACATCGGTGCGATTGATGCACGAGCTGAGACCGGCTATGCTCCCGGAAATAGCAACCACAATTTGCGCCGGGTATAACCGTCATCAGCGTCATTTGTAATATGTATCATCAGCCGGTGGTCTCCCACACTGCACAAAGCAGGCCGACTGGGAAATGCAAGTGAGGAAATGATAGAATCACGTGTCTTCGAAAGTTTATGATTCTATCATTTGTTCACTTTGTCTTCTTTTTTTTTTTACCTGTGATGTTGAGGCCGCTTAGGCTCATATCTCATATGCCTTCCCCTTTTTTTTTTTTTTTTTTTTTTTTTTTNTTTAGTGAGGTCTGATTGTTATATATTATGATGGTGTCTTTGTGGTTCAATAAAATATGAGTAATGTGACTGCCATGATTGGGCTCTTTTTTTTTTTAGTCACTATTTCTTTGCATTGCTGCCTTATAACCATCTGCTCTTTCTTCGTTTACTGTGAAACTTACTGAGTCTGATTAATATTAATATCTGGATTTTATGATATTTCGACATTTTGGGGATATCTTTGGGTATGAGAATATGTAACTTGTCTCAGTCCGTTTTTTTTTTTTTTTTTTTTTATTATGTCGTTGTTAACTTGTGGTGTCATATGTCCGGAGCTATCTTGCGTTTGCACCTCATTTTTGTTCTAGATGGTCTAGATTGGTATTCTGTTCTCCTCTGCCTGTCGTTTGAACGATATGCTAGCTTTTTACCTGAGATTTTTTTTTTTTTTTTTTGTACTAAATGTTTTGTATTCTGATACGGAAAATTGAGATAACTCATTTTTTACTTCAAATTGCTCAATTTGTGGACCGCGGCCAAATAAAAATGACTTGCAAATCTTGGGTCTTTATACGACAAGAATTTCCTCAGTACTATTATCCTTTACAATTAATAGTGTTTGCTTGCTAATCACATAAATTCTGAAATGGTTCTCTGGTAAAACCGTTTCTGGATCCACAAGGAGTAATTAAAACTCATATGGGTTATTTATTACAGAAAATGCTTCAGCTTATTTATCAACCCATGACGCAATTTCGGCTGCATGCCTTTCGTTAATAACAGTTGGACGTGGCTCAGTTGCTCTTGAAGGTAATTTAGGTGTTAAATTATTATTGGCCTTTAAAGCTAGAAATTTTCATTAATTCTGTTCGTAGGATCGGATAATAAACCAGGGTTTTCACTAATTCCCCGTTCTGTGACGTAATTCTAGTTTTTTTTTTCCATTTGCAAATCATCTCGTTTGATAAGTAAAATCCATGCATTTTCGGGGGCGCGATGGAATCTTCCTACTCCAAAAAATTTATCTGGATTTCTTGCCACAATATCATTGCACCGTTTTTGAAAACTTGTTTTGTAAATATTTGAGAAACGAAGATGGGGCCTACTGGATTCGTTTCAATTCAACGAGTTTCAAAATATTTAACTAATTCTATAAGAGGAAACTCGCAAGCAGCACGCATGCATTCGACAATAAATGATGCGTCTTGGTCTTCTATAAATCACTCCTCCCTAATTATATTTAATATTATTTCGAATTTTTGGGTAGGAATATGGTTTTACTTAATTGTTTTTTTTTTTCATTTCGTCTTTATTAGCTTTGCTAAATTTATTCCGAAATACAAAGACCTATATTTCAAAACATTTGAATGGGCTTGAAATATCTTTGCGGATTTACCTGTACTTATAATTTCATTAAAATCTTCTTTATCGTTAATGAGTTCAAGGTAATTATTTGAAAGTCTTTCGAAGAGTTTTGTTGCTACTTCGATATTAGTTGTCTAGAAACGACCTGAAATCCTCGCGAATTCGTCCTTTATGTACTTAAAGTAGCACACATATTGATTGGCTGTCATATCATCTGATTCACTCCGATTGTAATATAAATGTTTGGATGCCCAATTCTTGTCCTTCTCGGACAAAAGACAGCGATCAACCACGTAATCGGGCTCACGATAATGTGTACGCTCACATATGGATAGATTTTTCATTTTTGTAGAGTAATGTATAACTCAATACTTTGTTCCGCATGCAGACCTCGATTAATGCTTTCGAATTTTCCCCATTATCAAGACGATGAATTTACAGCTTTTTTTTTATTATTATGTAAAAGGTGCTTGCGATGATTAAGAAAATATCCATATATTGTGATCCGGAGAAATATGCCTTGGAGGCACGTGGTTACCGAGGTGGCGTAGTATGGTTTGATGGTTGTGTTGATCTTTTCCTGATAAGTAGCATAAGCGTACAATTGTTTGCTGTAATTCCTTGTTCACGTGATTCTACCGTCACGCTGTCCGGTTGTTTCTCGACGTACTGTGGACTCCCGTGGTTGTTCTGTCCAACTCTTCCAACGTACCGTGGATAGTTGTGGTTATTGTGTATCCGGCTTAGGTTCCAAGTGGTGAACTCCCAACCTTCGTTCTAAGAAGTGCGTCTCTTTCGACTAAGCCTGGACGTAGGCCGATTGGTTGTTGATAATTATTGTGACTAGTATTGATAGTCCCGAAGGTTGACGGCCGTTGTCAATATGAATTCAACCCAACGTCCCTTAATTCAAGATTTGCCAGGTTGTTGGTAAATTTTCGGCAAACTGCATTATACGGACTTTTAGTTCATCTTCCGGTGTATTAATAATGAACCATAGCGTGAGAAATTGAAGATTTTTTTTTTTTTTAAAAAAATTACTAGAAGTCGTGTGGCAAATTCAATATTCGAAATGTTGACGTATATAATGATTGAGCAGAAGGATTTAAGTGCTTCTAATAATAACGATTCTTCCCGAATTCCATCATCTGATCCTTCAAGTTTTTTAATCGTTTCAGCAATGTCACAGCCTTTTCAACTGTTATATCTATTATAACTCCTTGTAAAAGGGGGGGTTTGACTTTCTAGAGTTGACATGATGCTATGGAAACTTATAGGGCATTCGCCTCCAGTTATGAATAACCTAAGTTGATCTTGTGATTTAACAATATATATATTAGCATCCGAAGATAATGATGAAGTCACGAGAATAATGTTTCATTTTGTCATTGTTGATGTGACTGTGCGCTGATATAGTTAGTCTCTAGACCGCTCTTGTATATTCAAATATTGTTTTGGGAAAATTCTATCTCTGTCCCAAATTCTTTTAAAATGAATTTTCCCTCTTCGCCAAGTGATGAAATATTTATTTATTTATGAATGAATGATTATCTATTGAACAAAACTGGATCTTGCCAGGGTGTAGGTATTGTCATTTTTCACCCATGTCAGCTTACAAGTGCACACGAGTATAGGGAATGAAATTCCTTATGTAAATTATTAAGAGTATTCTTGGCATGTCGTACGTATGTACTTTGGCACATCCAATTTGAAGTTCGACTTTGATTTAGTTTAAATAGATAATCCATATAATCGTAACTACTCCAGTATTTCGCCGCTTCGCCGTAGGACATGACTTGAGGCATGCACGAATGTTGTAACAATAAGTCTGATTCGTGATTGATTTAGCCATACTATACTGATCAACTTCGATCTCATGCTCTATATTTTTTTAGTATACCATGAAACGTGAATGGTTATTGTATTTGGTAAAAGTGCTATAATTGTGATGTTGACTTTGGTTACGTAGATTTACATGATTTATATGAAAGTTATAACATTTGTACTTAATAAATTCAATGTTAATATTTTATCTATTAAGTGGTGAATGAATATATTATGTTTAAGGCGATTCGGAAAGTGTTTATTATATTCTTTTTCTAAAGTTTTCATCTAAATCTGAATATCTGCCTATACCAACATAATTCAAAGCCTTGTTTCGTATATAGAATCCAATTAGCACCCTAGTATGTTTCTCGTCATTAAGGCGATAGATTAACAGTTTATTTTATTTTATTTTATTTTTTTTTTTTCCAAGTTGCGTTGTGATGGCTGAGGACAATATCTATCCAATGGTTGCAAAAATATCCTAAGTCAAGATATTGCACTGTTAACGGCAAAATTTTTGCAAATTGAATGACGTCTTCCTCTTGAATATCGTAGTCGGCAAAGCAACTTAGCGATAGTAATTGAAGCTTATGTAAGCTACCAACAAGTTTTTAGGAGTTGTATAGACAACTCACTAAACGAAATATGGAGATATGTAATGTTTGGGCAGAGGGACTCGCGCGAATTTTTTTTTTTTTCAAGCACTGCGAATTCGCTTTCGCAATTGCGAGTGTTATCTGATCGTGTACGGGCCTCATCCCGATATTTAATAAAGTTATCATTAGTAAACATTTAATAATTCCAATTAAGGCAGTTAATTGAATGACTCTTATCTTGCCTGTGTACTAACCACCGTCGAACCGGTTGCTGACCGGTTGTCCGTTTTTGGAAACTAGCAGGCTTGTCTCCGCTTAGCCCGTTTTTCGATCTGTCAACTCGAATTAAAAGAAAATCAATTACCAAAAAATGTCGTCAAACCAACCAAAATTTCCCCAGAAAAGTAATTCAAAGTAGCACAAAGCGCTAATAATTATTTATAGGCGCTAATAATAACTAACTAAGGCCGCCGTTTGAAGTTGATTCTTTGGTTAACATCACTTTTCCAGGACTCTCGGGAGGGGGGGAGGGGGGTAAAATGAAACGAACATATAAAAATGACAAAGATGGGCCAATTTCATTGGTTGATATAAATCAGGTGACTGGTGAGAGTCATCCAGCGTTTTTATTGGCTGTTCGTTTTCAGGGGAGACTTCAGCTGGGGGGTGATGTACTGGTGATGTTAACCAAAAAAATTAACTTCAAACGGCCTAATTCTAAAAATTATTTAGGATCATAAAATCTTGAAATTAACACACTATAATAGATAATTAAAGAAATAAAGCAAATCTGGGACAAAATGATCGAAATCACATTAGGAAGCATCTATATTCAATCATTTATTATAGGATTAATTTTAGCTGCAATTTTTTTCAAATTATCGAGACGGACTAAACTAGTTCAAGTTTTTTTTTTTTTTTACTAAGTGAACCCAAGTTCAACATCGAGTCTTCCTACTCTTTCACTAATAAATACATTTATTTATTACACTCAAAAATCAGATATTTATTCTTTTGAAGTAACCACCCCTCCCCCATTTTACTTATTTGCGCGGGTAACACAAACCAAAAAAGGAAATCCGATTTTGTAAGTGCGTGAGATAAAAATTTAGGGTTAGGGCCTTAGCGCTAGAGGCTATAGGGTTAGAGTATGCTTAATATAAGTAAAATTTCTTTCCCGTCATTTTTAATTAGTGCACCAAAATCGATTTAAACATTAGTTTTTGAGTATTTTCGCTTTTTTCTTCTTTTACGCGTGTTCGAATTCTTCGTCGGGCTGATCCGGAATAGTCAAAATTTGCACTCTCCGATTGGTTATTTCCTCTCCAGAGCTTGTATTACCCCCCTCCTGGAGGGGAGAGGGGGTAATGTAAAACACATAATCAACTTGGTCTGGCCTTATTAACTAAGACAATAATTAACAAATCAAAGGCAATCGTTCAATTTAATTTTACCGGTTCATGCTACAAATTTTTAGTTAAATTTCAATAATCGTCAAGATCAAAAAATTCGCCAATATGATATAATACAAATGAATTAGTTTAACACATCTTAGAGTCTATGCAATAAATCGTCATAATTATAATGATGTATTGTAAAATGACAACTCATTAAAATTACAGCAGATTATGAATGACACAATTTAATTTTAATACTTCTCATATTCAATATATTGCACCCATTCTTGGTTTTGTACATTCGCGTATCACAGCTTCTTATGTAGTAATGCAGCATAACTAAAAGGATCATTATTCAGTATGCCAATACACTCGCTATATCAATAATCCTAGTTATTGAGAGTTGACTGTAACCGAAAAAAAGATGGTTGCTATCATAGTTAATTTATTTATAATGCACTAATATTTTTTTGAAAATCGTAAAAAAGCAATCGAGATTTTCAGTTCACAAAGTTAAATATTATTATTATTTATATATAATATAAAATTTCAAAGCACAAAAATATAAATTCAAATCGTAGAATTAAAGTATTTTATTTTCTTAATTTTAACCTAAATAATAACTCATCACAAGTTGAAATGAACAAGGTTTTTGTTAATGACCGAATAAAGCTATAAAAAATATGAGAGGTTTTTCGGACTAAAAAAGAGGGTGTATCTTCTATTTGGGCCCAATTTTATTATTAAAACATAATAACTTCTTCCAAATTTTGGATCCAAAATTGAGAGGAAAGCTTTTATTCGGGATGCTTTTATTCAGTCATATGCGGTAGATTTAAAACATTTATAGTTATAATTATAAATATAGAAAAGAACTTACAGTATCAGTCCCTCAAATAAATGCATCCATTAAATTTCCACAAATCTCTTCATACTTCATAGCCCCGAAAATTATTTCTTCTCTTCAAGCTTTACAACGTACAAGTCACTCTCGTTATAGTGAACTCTCGATATAGTGAAGATTGGCTATAGTGAAGAATTTTTTTAGAACAGAATTATTATACTATAATAAAGGCTCTCGATATAGTGAATATCTCAATATAGTGAAGAAATTTTACAGCCCGAGGTCTTCACTATAACGAGAGTGACATGTATTTCAATTTATACATATCTTTATCAGTGTTTGCAATAATAAAAGAGGTCAACATATCATTATAAAAAATTAAAGACATAAAATTATTTTTATGGTTCCACATTTTATTTTTTTTACAATTATTTTCATAAAATTTTTTCAGTGGCGTGCAACTTCCGACTATACTCCTTACTAATGCATTGTACTCAAATTCCGTTGGTATAAATATTTAGTTAATGAATATACAGTACTCAGATATTAAGTTGGTAAGGAGAGCTTTTTTATTTCGGATGGGCAATTTTAGAAATTATGGTCGTTTTATATTACTGCATAACTGTTTTCATAAATTTTGAGATGTCTAAAAACCAATGCGATTTAAGGTCTCGAAAACTGTTTTCCTTGAATGGACATAACACTGACAAAATTAGTGCCGGCCATTTTAGTCAGGAAATAATTTTCGGAAATTCATAAAGGTAAACAAAACGGTTAATTTGTGAACTTGCTAATATCCCTTGGTCTTCTGGTCCGTTTAGGATAATTTGACTACAAAATGTACGTCTCTGTGAGACGATTCTAACGAACCTAAAATTGTAAAATCCAATCACAATCCGAGACCGTTAAATTTAATGAATTAGCGAATTGGTAAATCGGAAAATCGGTCGGTGATTTGGTAAATTGCCGAAATCAGTAAATTAGGTATTAGTAAAATAGTAAAAAGGTAAATTGGTATGTAAAATGTTGAAATAGATAGTAAAATGACAATGATTATCTGCAAATAAATTTCTATTTCGATTAATAGATAGCAAATTAATAATATATGGGTTGCCTCTAAATAGCCCTATGCGTTGACGAAGTCACGCTAGGGTTATTATCGCGAGGATAACCTGATTTGTGGCTTATATGAAATTGAGGCTTATATGAAAAAGGTAATAGCATATGATTGTATGCAATGAAGATTATAGATGCATGTGATAGATTATAGATATGCGGAGATTATAAAGATACATGTGGTTAAATGGTGAATCTCAGTGCTTTCTTTCTTCGCTTGTCTTGTCTCTTGTTCTCTTCGGTGCCCGATTATGATCTGGCTCCCATCCCTCCCGCCCTCTCTCATTCATTGCACCTAGCACCTAGCGCCCTGCCTGTTGTCATGTGTAACGAGTTGAATGCGCCGCACCACAGCGTGGGCTCGAACTCGTTGATGTTGTCATGTGAACCGAGTTGAATGCGCCGCACCATAGCGTGGGCTCGAACTCGCTGTTATAAAAATTGATGTTGTAATGAGTTGAATGTGCCGCGCCATAAGCGTGGGCTTGGACTCGCTATTAGAAAAAAAAAAAAAATGCGCCATACCTTTGTGTTGGCGATCCTCTATTATGTTTCGTCACGTGACATATCACGTACATATGAGCACAGTATACTTGGAGTTGTTATGAGTTGTTATGAGCACAGTATGTAATAGTAGAAGAGAAAAGTGATGGCGTGCAGCACTACTCCCCATTTTGTATCTTCATAATCTCTAATAAAGAGAGTGTTTAATATGAAATCCGAGTGAGAATAATATTACTACAACTGGTGTTTCAGTTTGTAACTGTGGAGCTTTTGTCATTATTTGAATTTAGATTATTATGACGGAAATAGCAATTGATTATTTTAGTCTGCGTTAATTTTCATGCATGTACATTAAGAATTTTTATTTTATTCGCATTGGATAACCTGTGAACGTGAAAATTATTACATTTAAACTTATATGTTGTACGAATAACCAATAATACCATTGACGATTATATAGAGAATTCTTATTGTGAAAAGTTCACGTATTGTGACAAATATTTACGAGTGAAACATGATACCAATAACTGATCAAATTTGTTTTTATTAGTCTTCGCACGACTTAATAATCGAATATGCTTGATCACTTATTGATTACAAATACAGCCAGACCTCCCTATAATCACACCCCATATAGTCACACCTCTATTTAAGCACCTGATTTTGCGCGACGGACTCAAACATAGTAAAAAAACCTCATTATAGTCACAAATCGCTTATAATCGCTATCACCATGAAAATTTGATTTTTTTAACAATTTTATTAATAAAAAACCCTCATTATAGTCACCAATTTTTAAATAAATATGGATTATATAATCTGATTGGCCAATTTCCATATTCACGTATATTTAAAATTATCTATGAGAGTGATCCTATAGGCGAAATGTGGTGTGCTTCCATCTAAAACCTTTTCCCTACTAAGTTAACGACACATGTCCACTAATTGAAAGTTGTATAGCTCGTCGAGACGAATCTAACGGTGGTTAGATCATCCAAATCGGCCCAGCGGATGGCGAGTTATCGTTGAAAAACGATTGGCCGACTAATAAAAATCTGTGACGCTATAGGCGAAATGTGGAGTGCTTCCATCTAAAACTTTTTTTCTTACTAAGTTAACGATACATTCCCACTAATTGAAAGTTGTAGAGCTCGTCGAGACGCATCTAACGGTGGTTAGATCATCCAAATTGACCCAGTGGATGGCGAGATAATGTCGAAAAATGATTGGCCGACTATATAAAATCTCTTGTGTAAACAAATCTATATCATTTATTTTTGGGTGTGTGCACTTTAACGTTTTTGATTGGTCATGATCGAAAAATGTGATTTGTGTGTGGGAATTTTATATTTGTGTGCTTTTTGATTTGTCATCGTATTTAAAACCATGATCGGGCTGTGGAAATTTTTTGGTTGCGCTTTACGTTTTTGGTTTTTGGGTCTGTGCATTTTAACGTTTTTGATTGGCTATATTTGAAATATATCCAAAAAGTTTGGGAATTTTGGGTCTGTGTACTTTTTGATTGGTCATCATATTTAAAAACTGTGTTGTGCGCTTTAACTTTTTTGATTTTTGAGTATGTGCACTTTACGATATTGATTGGCTATATCCAAAAAGTTTGATTTTTGAGTGTAGAGATTTTGGGACTGTGTAGTTTTTGATTGGTCATCGTATTTTAAAAGCATGATCAGATTGTGTGAATTTTTTGGTTGTGTGCTTTAACGTTTTTACTTATTATTTGAGCATTATATATTTATGACGTTTAGGCTATAAAAGTTACTTATCTATATGCTTCTATTCTATCTATCTATCTTCTATATCATTTAATTTTAAGATCATGCAGTTTAACGTTTTTGATAGAAAACGTGACTGTGCGTGGGAAAACTTCAGAGTTTGATGATTGGATTATGACAATTAATATTCTGGAAAATGTGGGAAAAAACTAAAAAAAATGAAGTCAGGTTATGATAATTCGCTTTACCGGGAATGGAGTGCATGGTTAAGCGGCGTGTAAAATGTTTCTGTACAGATTAGTGCTTTTGATTAAATTTTTCTATGATGAGAGCTGTTTAACCAAATATCGCTTTAACAGGTTTTGTTTCGATAACAAAAAATGACATTTTTATTAACTTTCGAAATTGCACTAACTAAATATGTTATTAGATTGTAACGGTATTTACCAAAAATAGATATGAATAGCAAATTTTAATATCCAGATAATTTAAAACCTGAATGCTTATTAAAATTTAATTATAAATCTGATGTCTATGAGCTTGCCAGAAAACTATTTTTGGGGCATGATATCATATATTACGAATCTAAAAACAATAAAAACTTAGAGTTTGTGTACCTTACCATTTTTGATTGGCCATATCAAAAACTGTGATCAGAATATGGGAAAATTTTGAATTAAAAGTACTAATTAAAGTACTTTTTTAAATTACGACATTTCGATATATTAAATTAGTCTTTTTTTGGGTGTTTCTAGGCATCTCCCGCGAAATTGGCCAATAAAAATCATTCCACGTGATGATTGATGCCAAATTAGCGAATAGTTAATCACCCTTGGTGTAATGTAACACGATCAGGAAAATTTCAAAACAAACGTTCGCCTTTTCAAAAATCATTTATTTCTTGAACATTTACATAAGAAACTACCTTTCGAGCCTAACAAAAAAATTTTTCTTGACCAATTTTACTATATATATCACTAACACTAACCCTTACACAAGCCCTAACCCTACCTTAAACGAATTTGGTTGTGGGAGATATATAACTTATATATATTCTGCGAGAGATGCCTATAATCTCTCCTTTTTTTTATTTATCATAATAAAAAATATCATATATTACGTACAAATTTGCTATTTAAAACTGTAATTATTGCAACATTTTTGTTCATTTTTAATGATTATATTATATTATTATTATCATGTTTTGTTTCGGTCTATAAGTTATAAATCACCAGCGTGAATATGGAGTTAACTTTAGCAATTGTTTTCAAGAGGGTGTATGTTGATTTTTCGTTTTGCATTAATAGTATAATATTGTATCTAAAATTAGGTTACAGAATTTGAAAATTTGGGTCGGTTGGTCAAATTTTTTTATTTTTTATTTTTATTTTTTTTTGATTTACTGTAAATTAATAGAATAATGTTCACATCTAAAATTAGCTCACGCAAAGTTTAATTTTTCGGTTTGCATTACATGGAATCTGAAAATTTGGGTAAACTTGGGTCTGTCGGGGGTTTTTTTTTGGTTTTGTTTTGTTTGTTTTTTTTTTTTT
>QKWP01001543.1:45676-57334 GCA_003550325.1 Gigaspora rosea
GGTTTTTTTTTTGTAGGTTGTTTATTTTTCTGCAGGGGTCGTTTTCTCGAACTCTAGAGAATAAATTGAGTCAAAGCTACTTGATGAAATGCATATTTACGTATTAATGATTCAAGGGAACAACCCGCCGAAAACCGGGAACGGCCACGACTAGTACTGGTGTGTAGGAGACTGGGTTGGGGGAAACTTTCCCAATCGACGAGATACACCTCTTCGCGGTGGTTGGGACAAGTAGGAGATATAATCTCTGAAACTAAGTATCTCGAAATTTTTTGTTTTTTTTTCATAATATGTAAAATTATAATTTTAATACTGTCATTGATTATGTTAGAATCTTTGTATAAATTATTTTTGATTAATTAATAAAGGTTAAGAATTTTTTGAGTGCATTTAAAATCATGAACTACCAAATAATAAATTTTTCGCGTGTATTCAAAATCATGAATTATTAAACTAAAATAAATCTTTCACGTGTATTTAAAAGTATTAATTTATTAATGAATCTTTCGCGTGTATTCAAAACATGAATTTATAACTAATGAAATATGTCACTGTGCTGTGCATCAGATTAATATTAAAGTATGTAATTATAAATCATAATGAAGCAGTATTTCTGACGCAAATTTATTTAATGTACAACCCTTACTACGGCCAAGGAGTTTAAAAATTGGGTTTGTCAAGTGCAGGTGATTTTAATATATGAACTCCAAATGTAATCCGCTAAAGAATTTATATATGTAAAATTTTGGGACGATTCACTTTAAATGATACAATTAATTTTTAAAGTGCAAGTTTCTTCTGGCCAAAATCATATAGACCTTTTCTCCTTTGGGCACGATAACTAAATATAGTTTTTTGACTCTTTCGCTAATAGTCCGGCCGAGATGCATTTAGATGGAGTTGATCGTACAATTATTCTCTCCACATAATCAGAATTAATTTTATACATTAAATTCAATATCAAGTAATAATTCATTACATATTGAATAAAACATTTTATTACTTGCTGACAAATAAAATAAATATCAATATAAATTGTTATAAATTTAACATCTTATTCACTTATCACGTTTTATATATAAAATTTAAAAAAAGAAAGCAATTAAGCTAGGTAGTTTTTAAACAAACCATATGGTCGGTTCTTTGAGTTAAATCCCACTATCTCTTTAAGGTTCCAATTATGGACTGTTGATGTAAAATGAAAAAAATAAAAAAACGTAAATAAACTATACATGCTATAAATTAAGATTAAATCTTTATACTTGCCTCTAATGAATGCTTTTGCACTACGCAGTATATTGAACTATAAAAATAATTAATTCAAAATTTTCTTTAATAAGCGTTTAAAACGAACAAATCAAAAGAAAATTTTCTCACCTCTTCGGTAGCATCCTTTCCAGCATAAATTAGAATGGATTTTTTACCACCAGGATCATCTAAATTAAAATATAGAATGTGTCAAATGGATAGTTAAAGAAATGAAATGTCAATTCTAATAGATTTACCTGGAAGAAAATTTGTAACATTTAAAAACTATCACCCAACATCTGACTATTGATCAACAAGAAAAAGAGTCGTTATCATAAGAGAGAATCCAAAAGGAAAAATAACGTATAAAAAGGTAATAAAACACTCACGTCAAATGTGAACCAATAAAAAAAAATTTCGAGTCAAAAATTTTTGTATAAATTATGAGCTTATTAATTCAATAAAAATTTATAAATTATTACTAAGAAATATATAAAATACAGTATTATTACCCATTTACTTTATTATGCTTAACGACTTCTTCAGCGGTATATTCCTTCTTCTCACGTGTTTGTGCGCAACTTTCTTTTCATGAGCAGGTGCCTGGCTTGGTGAAGCTTGAGGAGCTTGAACTGGTGGAGTATATGGGCTTGTAGCATCATTATGTGAACCCCAGAAGATTTCTAAATCCACCTTTTGATTTGTTGGGTCACAGAAACTATTGTTTGATATGGAGCCAATTGTCCGACAATTTGTCCTAGATAACGATTAGCAGTTGCGCCAGACAAATTCTGGAAAAGATAACGAGATGCGGAATCACGGAAACACGGCCATATACTACACATCCCAAAAGAGAGGATCCTCCCAATCTATTGCAATTAGTAGAAATTAGATTTTGAACATTAAAGATTAAATTGTCAAACAGTAATACCTGTTAGCACCATGAACGCCACCAGCTATTTCCCAGAAGCAAATATTTCAGGAATAACTTGCTCTTGCATATCTCTGACCTCAGACTCCGCATTTATATAAATTCTACCCTACAAAAGGCAATGCATGAATCTTATAACTTAGGTGTAGGTGATTAGAGATATATCATATCGATCATTCCATAGTATAATGTAATACGGGAGACATCAAAGCTACATGAAATTGATCGTTTATTGTGATTTGAACGTTATGGAAGAATTTCTTGCCAAAAGGATCATTCCTTTTGTTAGAAGCAATGTCGTTATCGTTGCCTTTAGTTGTGATGCAGAAATATTGATTTATTTTCCCATTGCTTTCATCAGAAAATTTTCTCATCAAACCACGACCAACATAATGTTTAAAATGCCAATTCAATTTTTTTTGAAGCTTTACTATTAAGTACAAGACGAACAGGTACCTTGGTTTTCTAAATTTCGCCAGTAAAGTAATCATGATGACCTAATTCATCACAGAACCGTTTTCCTTCACCATTTAAAAGCAGCCCACCGACACTCCGAAGTGCTTCAGCGGCCAAAAATTTGATTTTTGTATCAGGCACTTTAGGTCAACAAATCCTGTTGGATGGACTTGAACCTCTTCCATATGAGTAGTTTTCCTCCAATGGCAATAACCATTTTGTGACCATCACCTGTAGAATATTCACCATTGGTAGTGGGTAAATTGTATATGTCTGGACGGTACTTTTTTAGCAGATGGTCTTCTGTGAAATCAGCTGCATAACCACCCAGTAGCCAAAATAACAGGACCATATCTTCGTAAGTTTGGCCATCTATGACATATTCCACGTCTATGATAGCATCACCTTCCTTAATTAACTTCGTTACACGTGCCTTCTTGATGAGCCGGGCTCGATCAGGCTGATTGTTGGCAATTTCCTCGATGTCTTCCATGTTATCGTCATACCCGGGAACATTTCTTTTCCACGAAGAGTACGTGGTTCAGAATGACCTCCTAATCTAGATACAAGAGAAAGGTCTAACTTGAATTTCTCCTGAAGAAATTCAACAACAGAGGCAGAATTTCCAGTAAGAACCTTTATAAGATGCAGTGTAAGCAAGATCTCGAGCAGATTGTGCTGTATCTTGGGCTATAAAATGGTTTCGCGTTAATTCTTAGATGAAACTTGCTTACGAAGGACATTTCTCAGTGTAACAATAAGTGACGAGTATTGAATGTTCTTCGAGTTTTACCCACCTATTTGAGTTTTGGTCAAAGCACCGTTAATACCAGACGTTGCTTTCGTTGAGTTGCATCCAAAGAAAGAGTTCTTATCAAGAACCAAGACATTCCCACCACGTTCCAAGACTGTGTGAGCAGCAGAAAGGCCAGAAAGACCACCACCAACAAAAATAACTTGATTAGACATTATCTTTATTTTAGAAATTAATAAAAAAGACTTTTCTATTTTTTAATTGCTCTATCGCAATTTCGACCATTATTATAGTTCCCAATCAGGTGCCAAGATAAAAAATGATAAAAATCATCCCACAATCTAAATTTGACTAAAAAAAAATGTGGCGAAATGCAATCCGACGATCCCATCTTAATCAGATATATCTGATATATAATAATTTTTATAATCGGATCAGAGCGTAGCCGTAGGTAAACATTTGTTTTCATTGTTAAATTATCAATTACGTTGTTAAGTAGCATTATCTTTTATGTACAGACGAAACTTTAAGTAGACGTACCTATATCGGTGATCTATCCAGATATATAACCGAAATTGATCTTAAAAGTCGTTTATGGTCGAGCACAGGTAAATTCTTTCAGAAAAAGAATGTTATATTACGAAATGTGGTGTTAATTATTTTCTAATTTGGCTTTTACATTAGAAGAATGTACTTATATAAATATTGAGAGTACTGCAGATAACTGGACGATTAAGCTTTTTCATGCTTTTAATCAAATTATAAAGAATATAAGTTTAATTCAATTTATAATTTGTAATGTTAACTTTTTATCGATAATAATAAAGGCATCCCTTTTTAATGGAGCAAAATGGAAAGGAATGATATTAAAGATTCAGGACGCTAAGCCTGACTATAAACATTTTTAATAATTATAATAATTATTAAAAGAAGAATGAGAAAATCAAAAGACTTTAAGTAATTTGTCACCATTAGTCTCTAAACAACGTAGACGTAGAAATAAGGATACGATGTTTGCTGAAGATATGAGTTTGGTAACAGACAATAATATTGATGGAAGAAAGAAAGATTAGCTGGCAATAAAAAAATCATAATTCTTTTATTTCAAAAAATCTGAGTAAACGTTTAGTAGGGATGGAAAAAATCTAAATATGGTCGTTCGGTCTCAGTAATGCGCATCAGAAGAAATGACGGAACAAAGGTGAATACACAACTAGATTAATCTATCTTGTAAGTTGTTATTTCTAACATCAATTCCATAGATTTGATTAGGACTAGGTAAATTTAATTGGGTTAGTTGATTATGTTAAATTCCACATTCAGTATATATCACAATTAGCCCGAGATGCTTGGCTCTATCTTCGCAGGCAATTAGATCAATGAATTCACAAATTTCAAATATTCCAATTGTTTCTTAAATAGAATCAAAGTCAGAGAAAGCGGAAAATAAATACCGTACGTATAATCAGGAATGAATGATTGTCTAGTAATGTAATTAAAAATTGAAGTTTTAATGCGGTGAGAACATAAACTTTTCTTTTAATTGCTTATATGAATTTCTTGTTTATTAAAAAAAAATATATAATTTGATTTTAAATTTATAAGATTTTTATAAGATATTTATACATTAACTATTGAAATAATAACTTGCATATATGTGCATGCATTTGTAAATACAGTATATCAAATCATAAATAATCGAACGATGTTTATAATTTAACTAACATAAATTTGTAGAATTAATAACTAATTTGCTCTAATAAAATTTAAAGTGGTAAACAATAAGGTGTATATATCTAACTAATTAAGCGAAAATCGTTATCTATTCAGCAATGACATTAAGTGACGTCACAGAATCAACGAATTCTGTTTTATCTTTATTCCACATTCGCAATTAAATTATATTCAAATCACTTCATTAAATGATTTATAAGCTATAAATGTAATTATACGCCTATTTTATATTTGAAATATTGTAAATTTCATCTGCTCTAAAACTTAATAAATTATTGTTTCAAATCGACAAAAATGCAAATATTGTTACGTAATACGAAATAGCAATAACATCGAATTTTTTTTTTTTTTGATGTAATTTTTTTTATAAATGACAATTGCTTTTTCTTGGTCTGGATTTGTCTTTGGTTTACCGCCAAGTATAGTAATAGATATTTATTTATACCCGCTGATTCCTGTTGATTTACCCAAGTTATTATAAACAATTAGTTAACATTGTGTTTTTGCAAAGCTCCTGCCAGTGCATTTCTTACTGATTCACCCAAACGATTATAAGTTAAAACTAAATTAGCAAACGTATTGGTTTTGCATAAAACTTCCGGTAGTGCTTTACCAGCAGATTCACCCAATTTATTTTGAATCAGTTAACGTATTGTTTTTGCATCAAACTTCTGCCATGCATTCTTGCTGATTCACTCAAATGATTAACTGATGAATCTAAATTAGTCAACGTAGTATTTTTGCATAAAGCTTCAGTCAGTGATTTTCCTGCTGATTCACCCAAGTTAGTACTTTTAAAATTTAAATTAGTTAACGTATTATTTTTGCTTCTGCCAGTGCTTTTCCTGCCGATTCACCAAATTTATAATTATAACTTAAATCTAAATTAGTTAAGGTAGTATTTTTGCATAAAGCTTCTGCCAGTGTCTTTCCTGCTGATTCACCCAATTCACGATTATGACTTAAATCTAAATTAGTTAAGGCAATATTTTTGGATAAAGCTTCAGCCAGTGCTTTTCCCGCTGATTCACCCAAATCATTATTTTTTAAGTTAGTTAACTTAGTGTTTTTGCATAAAGCTTCAGCCAATGATTTTCCTACTGATTCACCTAATTTATTACTACTCAAATCTAAATTAGTTAAGGTAGTATTTTTGAATAAAGCTTCAGCCAGTGCTTTTCCTGCTAATTCACCCAAGTTATTATTCGATAAATCTAAATTGGTTAATGTAGTATTTTGGGATAAAGCTTCTCCAGCCGATTCACCCAATCCATTATTCTTTAATTGTAAATCAGTTAACGTATTGTTATTGCATAAAGATTCTGCCAGTGCTTTTCCTGCTGATTCACCCAAGTCATTATAAGCTAAATTTAAATTAGTTAACGTATTGTTTTTGCATAACGTTTCAGCCAATGCTCTTCCTGCTGATCCACCCAACTGATTACTTCCTAAATATAAATATGTTAACGTGTTGTTTTTGCATAAAGCGTCTGCCAGCTCTTTTCCTGCTGATTTATCTAGTTGATTACAACCTAAATTTAGATTAGTTAACGTATTATTTTTGCATAAAGCTTTAGACAGTGCTTTCCTGTTGATTCACCCAACATATTATTATATAAATTCAAATCAGTTAGCGTAGTATTTTTGAATAACGCCTCGGCCAATGCTCTTCCAGCTAATTTACCCAATATATTACAGCCTAAATTTAAATTAGTTAACGTAGTATCTTTGTATAAAGCTTCTGTCAATGCTTTTCCTGCTGATTCACCCAATTTATTGTCACCTAAATTTAAATTAGTTAACATAGTATTTTTGCATAAAGCTTCTACCAATGCTTTTCCTGCTGATTCACCCAATTTATTGTCACCTAAATTTAAATTAGTTAACGTAGTATTTTTGCATAAAGCTTCTGCCAATGCTTTTCCTGCTGATTCACCAATTTATTATTACGTAAATCTAAATTAGTTAGCGTAATATTTTTGGGTAGAGCTTCAGCCAGTGCTTTTCCTGCTAATTCACCTAGTCTATTACTATTCAAATCTAAATTAGTTAAAAAAGTATTTACGTATAGGAACTTAGCAAGCGCAATTCCTCCGTTGTCACCTAATTCATTTCGTTGCAGATATAAATTGGTAAGTGCCGAATTTTTACAAAGAGCTTCAGCTAATGACTTTCCTGTTTCATAGCTTAGTAGATTATTGTTTAAATTCAAATGTGTAAGCGCTGTATTTTTATGCAGAGCTTCGGCCAATGCCTTTCCTGCTTCATCAGTCAGATTATTATTTTCTAAATTTAAACTAGTTATTGTGATATTGTTGCATAGAGTTTCGGCAAGAGCTTTTCCAGATGCATTACAAAGATTTATTGATCTTGGGTTCAAATTTTTTAAATTGAAATATGTACTCGGAGCTTTAGCCAGAGTATTTCCTGCCTTACTACATAGCTTATCATAGTTAAGCCATAAGTCGCCAAGTGTAGTAATTTGATAAAGTGCATCAGACGCTGAAAGGGTATGTGACCGAGAATTTATTATTTCTTGTTCAATTCTTTGATATGAATTTGTACATAGATCTATTGTTTTGATATTCAATAAAGAATAGATGAACAAACCAAGGAATAATTAACCTTAATCTGATAAATACTGAACTTAAGTTTGATAGCAATTAATAAATACCATTATCAAATAATTTTCTTCGTTTTATTTCATCTTGTAAAAAGAAATTCATAATAAGTTTAATAAGCTATAAATTAATAAAATTTTTATTTAAACATACTTTTATTGTCCAATAAAAATTCAATAGAGTGTTTTTTTAAAATGATAAATTTATGCTTGTATTTAGATCACTAGTTTCTCTAATGAGTTTTGAACGTAGGTTCGTTGTTAAATTTACTGACTTTCAAATATTCAATGTTCAATTTGTAAAATGAAGCACCATAATAAAACTTACATAATGTTAAATGAATAACTATTTCAAACTCTCTGAAGAGAATCTATAGAACTTGATGTAGAAGTCCTAGAATTTTGAAATAAATTTGAAAGCATGGAATCGATGGTAGAATTTAATAATTGACTGTGAGTTTCGAATGAGGATGAATAGATTTGGCAATAAATTTCCTAGACTCAAGTAACTCCTGTCGTTTGTTTTCAGCATCAATAAAAATTTTATTCATTTTCCAATAACTAGAATTTATTTCACTATATTTTTTAGAAATAGATGGTCTCTTTAAAAGATCAGAATGCCAACATTGTTGCATTAAAATAGCCCAAATGAATGGTGTATCTTTTGTGATATCTGGGAGTAATCCACTGCATATCTTAAACATAAGATGTACATCATAAGCCAGATCACAAAATGGGCGTCGTCCAGTTGTAAGTTCCCACATGATCATCCCTAAACTATAGATGTCTGAACTAAATGAATATTGTTTTTTGTTGAATGCCTCGGGTGCAACATATTGTATAATCCCATATATTTTATGTTCTGTGCCTTCCGGATCTTCATTTGCTGGTCGATTAAGCCCCAAATCTGCAATAAAGGATTCAGTAGAATTACTATTTGGTAATTTTTCTAATAATATATTTCCTCCATGTATATCGCGAAGCTAATGATTTTTAGTTGAATTTGTAAAAAAAATCAAACTAATGTAAAATTAATTTCGAATCTACTTAGCAGTACTAGTTTTTTTGTTAATTACAATGTGTTGTGAAATTGTTTAACATATATTTTAGTTACATAAGATTGTTATGAGCATAGGCAGTTTTACAATCTTGTGAAACTAGTTTGTTTACCTTTGGTCTGACAAGGAACTATTTTATGTAAATTCTAAAAAGTATGGATGATTGGAATGTTGTGATTGTTTAAAGTAATTGATGAATTTTTAATAATTTATAAATATTATGCGACTTCATGATCAGTTTCATAAGCTAAGAAAAGCAATCGGCCAATTATCATAAATACAATGATGATTTATAATTAACATGCGATTTCATGAACGGTTTCATAAGCATTTCGTAAGAAGATTATTAGCTAAGGCAAGAATTAACATATTAAATACAATTGTACTATTCAATTTTACCGGAGCATGCTCAAATTGTTTTAGCCAATTTTCAAAAATCACCAAAATCAAAAATCAATATTATATATACAAACAAATTAGTCTAACACATCTTAGAGTCAATGCAATTAATCGTCATAATAATAATGATATATGGCGTTATAAATGACACAATTTAATTTTAATACTTCTCTTATTCAATATATTGCATCCATTCTTGGTTTTGTACAATCGCGATTCGCAGTACTTATGTAGTAATAAAGCATAACTAGAGAGATCATTATTCAGTATATTGATACTCTTGCTATGCCAATAATGTAAATAACTAAATGTAGAAATAAAACAGATTATCCGGTAGCTTACTATGATAGTGCTTGCCAAAATAACTCGAATTATTTGGCAGCTTACGTAATCATAACTCGAGTCATTTAGCAAGCACAATCGTCATAAACCACCGGATAACACCGTTATTGTAAGCTACGCAGCCAATAACTTGTTTATCTGGCAGCGAATTTAATATGTGTCATTTCTGGGCCCGAAGGGACCCAGAAGCTGACATATTAAATTCACAGCCAGATAATGAAATTATTTTACAAATAATTTCCGTTATTGGCTGCTTCGCATCCAATCCCCTTATAATAAAATTGTCATCTAGTCACGTGTGTCCGTTACATTTTTACCAATCATTTTGCACATGCGAAAATGGATGGCATAAATGGTCACGATCACATGCCATGAGAAATTCGCAATGTTGATTGTATCAAATACACGTAATGACCCTTTATGTCATAAAGTATCTATATTATTTCTATTTATTTATTTATTTTTTTTATTATTATTATTATATTATTTTATTTTGAGTTCGTGCGCTTTTAGAAAAACGTGATCATAATGTGGGAAAATAATACAATTATTTTTACATATTGATGTATTAATAATGACGACAGATTACAAATCTAATATAATTTGCTTACCGATTTTATCTATATCTCTGCAATCTATCTATTCTCCGTTTAAATATTCTTGATTGGTCGTATCCAAAAAATGTGACCAAACGTGGGAAAGCTAACAGAAATACGTAGGTAATTATATCATTTTTAATATAATATCATTTGAATACTTTGCCATTTTTAATTTGCTAAACTGTAATTAGGCCGTGGGAAACTTCAAAATAAGATAATCATTGCGACATTTGATCATTTGCATGTTAATGCGTAATGTCGTCATAGGTTCGTAATTTGTCTATTACTATGAATTAATGATCTGTTGTCTCAATTGTTTTCTTAAAAAATCAACTTTCATTCATTACACACACTTTGTATCTTTCAGATTTAGAAATTGCTTCCATTCTTATGCGCACTTCGTATCTTTGAAATTAGATTAACTGAGATGGATAACGAACGTACGATATTAGAAACATGATAGTTAGTAATACGTTAGTATTTTTTTATTATTCTTTTTTTTTTAATACAATACCAACCTTTCGTGCGATAATGAACGTGGTATGATAGTAGAAGCATGATGGTTTGGGACGTAGCAAGATAGTTAATAGCACAGCAAGGTCTTTTTTTTTTATATATACAATACTAACGTTTCTTTTTTCTTTAGAACGGAACATAGCGTGATAACAAACGTAGCACGATAATAGAAGTATGATAGTTCGGAGCGTTAGTAACATGGTAATATTTTTTATTTATTTTTTTTTTTGTATAATCATACACAGTACTAACGTTTCTTTTTTTTTTCTTTAGAACCGAACATAGCAAAATAACGAACGTACGATAGTAAAAGCATGATAGTTCAGGAAGTAGCAAGATAATTAGTAGCACAGTGTATATAATATTTTTTTTTAATACTTCTTTTTTTCTTCAGAACAGAACGTAGCATGATAATGAATGTACAATACTAGAAGCACGATAGTTCGGGATGTAGCAAGATAGTTAGTAACATAATCGTATATTTTTTTTTTTTTGATACAATACTAATGTTTCGCGCGATAACTAACGTAGCATGATAGTAGGAACAAGATGCTTCGGGACGTAACAAGATAGTTAGTAGCATGGTAATATATATATTTTTATTTTTTTTTTTTTATACAGTACTAACATTTCTTATTTTCTTTAGAACGGAACATAGCATGATAGTAGATGGTAGAGGCATGATAGTTCGGGACGTTAGTAACATGGTAATTTTCTTTTTTTTATGTAAAGTAGTAATGCTTCTTTTTTTCTTTAGAATGAGCGGAACGTAGTGCGATAACGAACATACGATAGTAGAGGCATGATAGTTCGGGACGTAACAAAATAGTTAGTAGCACAGTAATATTTTTTTACTGTAATACAGTACTAACAAGCATGATAGTTCGGGACGTAGCAAAATAGTTAGTAGCATGGTAGTTAGTATGGGGCATGCATGATAGTCAAGATGTTAGTAACACAGTAGTATTTTTTTTTTTTTTTTTTTTTTTTTTTTTTTTTTT